>JAJAQA010000009.1:2197500-2233695 GCA_021464565.1 Rutilus rutilus
ACTTTCCAGTCCAAACTTTCTCAAGCCAACTTAAAGTTTGTCTCGACGAACTTTCGCATCTAGTTATTATTATTAAGTTGGCTTGAGAAAGCCAACATATTGAAATCCTATTTAAACTTATTATTATTATTCTTCTTACCAAAAAATTACACTCAATCTCCTCCTAGAGCTTTAACTCTACATACTCCAAACTCGGCTCAGACACTCAAACTGTTCTGACTCGAGTTGCTTTATCTTTTCAGACTGATCGGACTTACGGTTTTCCTACAAATGATGATCAAAACTCGGAAAAACTCCCATTGACTTGCATTGGGGAGTTCTAAAAAATTCAAATCCAGATTCAAACTGACCAACCGACAAAAATTCAAATCTAAATACCTTGAAGACTAAACCAAACTGCCGTTCTATATATATTAGCCAATGAAACTCATTTAAACTAATAAACTCTAATCTCATACATTTATAAACTAATTAACTTAAATTTAATAACTAATTAACTAATAAACTCATGAATTCATAGACTTATGAACTCTTAAACTCATAAATTAATAAACTCTGAACTCTAAACTCATTTAAACTTATAAACTCTAAACTCAAAAACTCATACACTTATAAACTCTAAACTCATAAACTCTGAGTGTGTGTGTGTGTGTGTGTGTGTGTGTGTCTGAGTGAGTGTGTGAGTGAGGTAGTCTGTGTGAGTGTGTGTGTGTGTGTGTGTGTATCTATCTAACTTATTTATCTATCTATCTCTCTGTCATAAACTTCAAACTACTTTAAACTTTAAACCAATTTAAACTTCTTAAGTTTAAAGCTCCCAGCTCCCAAGCAACTCCATAGCAACCAAACTTGAGTACCCTAGCAACCATTTTGCAAGACCTATATCTCTGTATCAGAACATCGTATAGAGATGAGGTTTGGCTCTTTTGACTCATGCTAGCAAACAGCACTTCCAACATGCTACATATGCTAGCAGTGAATAGCTACATGCTAATAGCGATTAGTTAAGTGTTAAATCATGCCAAGATCATGCTAAGAACTCTATAAAAACTCCATAGTAACCATCTGTGACAACTACCAACCACCTAGTAACACCATATCAACCGCCCTGAATACCATAGCAATCCCCCAGAACACCCTAGCAACCGCCTAGCAACCACCCAAAAGACCCTAGCAACCCCCCAGAAACCCTAGCAACCGCCTAGCAACCACCCAAAACACCCTAGCAACCACCCAAAACACCCTAGCAACCGCCTAGCAACCACCCAAAAGACCCTAGCAACCACCCAAAACACCCTAGCAACCGCCTAGCAACCACCCAAAAGACCCTAGCAACCACCCAAAATATCCTAGCAACTGCCTAGCAACCACCCAAAAGACCCTAGCAACCACCAGAAATATCCTAGCAACCGCCTAGCAACCACCCAGAATATCCTAGCAACCACCCAAAACAGCCTAGCAACAACCCAGAACACCCTAGCAACCGCCTAGCAACCACCCAAAACACCCTAACAACCACCCAAAACACCCTAGCAACCGCCTAGCAACCACCCAAAAGACCCTAGCAACCACCCAAAACACCCTAGCAACCGCCTAGCAACCACCCAAAAGACCCTAGCAACCACCCAAAATATCCTAGCAACTGCCTAGCAACCACCCAAAAGACCCTAGCAACCACCAGAAATATCCTAGCAACCGCCTAGCAACCACCCAGAATATCCTAGCAACCACCCAAAACAGCCTAGCAACAACCCAGAACACCCTAGCAACCGCCTAGCAACCACCCAAAAGACCCTAGCAACCGCCTAGCAACCACCCAGAACACCCTAGCAACCACCCAAAAGACCCTAGCAACCACCCAAAATACCCTAGCAACCGCCTAGCAACCACCCAAAAGACCCTAGCAACCATCCAAAAGACCCTAGCAACCGCCTAGCAACCACCCAAAATATCCTAGCAACCACCCAAAACACCCTAGCAACCGCCTAGCAACCACCCAAAAGACCCTAGCAACCACCCAAAACAGCCTAGCAACCACCCAGAACACCCTAGCCACCACCTAGCAACCACCCAGAATACCTTAGCAACGCCTAGGAACACCATAGCAACCACCCATAACACCCTTGCAACTGCCTAGCAACCACCCAGAACACCCTAGCAACCACCAAAAATACCTTAGCAACCACCTAGCAACACCATAGCAACCACCCATAACACCCTAGCAACCGCCTAGCAACCACCCAAAAGACCCTAGCAACCACCCAAAATATCCTAGCAACCACCCAAAACACCCTAGCAACCGCCTAGCAACCACCCAAAAGACCCTAGCAACCACCAAAAATATCCTAGCAACCACCCAGAACACCCTAGCAACCGCCTAGCAACCACACAAAAGACCATAGCAACCACCCAAAACACCCTAGCAACCACCCAGAACAGCCTAGCAACAACCCAGAACACCCTAGCAACCGCCTAGCAACCACCCAAAAGACCCTAGCAACCGCCTAGCAACCACCCAGAACACCCTAGCAACCACCCAAAAGACCCTAGCAACCACCCAAAATACCCTAGCAACCGCCTAGCAACCACCCAAAAGACCCTAGCAACCATCCAAAAGACCCTAGCAACCGCCTAGCAACCACCCAAAATATCCTAGCAACCACCCAAAACACCCTAGCAACCGCCTAGCAACCACCCAAAAGACCCTAGCAACCACCCAAAACAGCCTAGCAACCACCCAGAACACCCTAGCCACCACCTAGCAACCACCCAGAATACCTTAGCAACGCCTAGGAACACCATAGCAACCACCCATAACACCCTTGCAACTGCCTAGCAACCACCCAGAACACCCTAGCAACCACCCAAAATACCTTAGCAACCACCTAGCAACACCATAGCAACCACCCATAACACCCTAGCAACCGCCTAGCAACCACCCAAAAGACCCTAGCAACCACCCAAAATATCCTAGCAACCACCCAAAACACCCTAGCAACCGCCTAGCAACCACCCAAAAGACCCTAGCAACCACCAAAAATATCCTAGCAACCACCCAGAACACCCTAGCAACCGCCTAGCAACCACACAAAAGACCATAGCAACCACCCAAAACACCCTAGCAACCACCCAGAACACCCTAGCAACCACCCAAAATACCCTAGCAACCGCCTAGCAACCACCCAGAATACCTTAGCAACCGCCTAGCAACACCATAGCGACCATCCATAACATCCTAACAACCGCCTAGCAAAAAACTTTCCGGTCCAAACTTTCTCAAGCCAACTTAAAGTTTGTCTCGACGAACTTTCGCATCTAGTTATTATTATTATTCCGAGACTAAAATTTCTATATGAAACTCGTCCTAGAGCTTTAACTCTACATACTCCAAACTCGGCTCAGACACTCAAACTGTTCTGACTCGCGTTGCTTTATCTTTTCAGACTGATCGGACTTACGGTTTTCCTACAAATGACGATCAAAACTCGGAAAAACTCCCATTGACTTACAATGGGGAGTTCTAAAAAATTCAAATCCAGATTCAAACTCGCCAACCGACAAAAATTCAAATCTAAATACCTTGAAGACTAAACCAAACTGCCGTTCTATATATATTAGCCAATGAAACTCATTTAAACTAATAAACTCTAATCTCATACATTTATAAACTAATTAACTTAAATTTAATAGCTAATTAACTAATAAACTCATGAATTCATAGACTTATGAACTCTTAAACTCATAAATTAATAAACTCTGAACTCTAAACTCATTTAAACTTATAAACTCTAAACTCAAAAACTCGTACACATATAAACTCTAAACTCATAAACTCTGAGTGTGTGTGTGTGTGTCTGAGTGAGGTAGTCTGAGTGTGTGTGTGTGTGTGTGTGTGTGTGTGTGTGTGTGTGTGTGTGTGTGTTTGTGTGTATCTATCTAACTTATTTATATATCTATCATAAACTTCAAACTACTTTAAACTACTTAAAACTTCAAACCACTTTAAACTTCTTAAGTTTAAATCTTCCAGCTCCCAAGCAACTCCATAGCAACCAAACTCGAGTACCCTAGCAACCGTTTTGTAAGACCTATATCTCTGTATCAGAACATCGTATAGAGATGAGGTTTGGCTCTTTTGACTCATGCTAGCAAACAGCACTTCCAACATACTACACATGCTAGCAGTGAATAGCTACATGCTAATAGTGATTAGTTAAGTGTTAAATCATGCCAAGATCATGCTAAGAACTCTATAAAAACTTCATAGTAACCATCTGTGACAACTACCAGCCACCTATTAACACCATATCAACCGCCCTGAATACCTTAGCAACCGCCTAGCAACACCATAACAACCACCCATAACACCCTAGCAACCGCCTAGCAACCACCCAGAACACCCTAGCAACCACCTAGCAACCACCCATAAGACCCTAGCAACCGCCTAGCAACCACCCAAAACACCCTAGCAACCACCCAGAATACCCTAGCAACCACCCAAAAACCCTAGCAACTGCCTAGCAACCACCCAAAAGACCCTAGCAACCACCCAAAACACCCTAGCAACCACCCAGAATACCCTAGCAACCGCCTAGCAACCACCCAAAACACCCTAGCAACCACTCAAAATATCCTAGCAACCGCCTAGCAACCACCCAAAACACCCTAGCAACCACCCAAAACACCCTAGCAACCACCCAGAATACCCTAGCAACCACCCAAAACACCCTAGCAACCACCCAGAATACCCTAGCAACCGCCTAGCAACCACCCAAAACACCCTAGCAACCACCCAAAATACCCTAGCAACCGCCTAGCAACCACCCAGAAGACCCTAGCAACCACCCAAAATATCCTAGCAACCACCCAAAAGACCCTAGCAACCGCCTAGCAACCACCGAAAAGACCCTAGCAACCACCCGAAATATCCTAGCAACCGCCTAGCAACCACCAAAAACACCCTAGCAACCACCCAAAACACCCTAGCAACCACCCAGAATACCCTAACAACCACCCAAAACACCCTAGCAACCACCCAGAATACCCTAACAACCACCCAAAACACCCTAGCAACCACCCAGAATACCCTAGCAACCGCCTAGCAACCACCCAAAACACCCTAGCAACCACCCAAAATACCCTAGCAACCGCCTAGCAACCACCCAAAACACCCTAGCAACCACTCAAAATATCCTAGCAACCGCCTAGCAACCACCCAAAACACCCTAGCAACCACCCAAAATACCCTAGCAACCGCCTAGCAACCACCCAGAAGACCCTAGCAACCACCCAAAATATCCTAGCAACCACCCAAAAGACCCTAGCAACCGCCTAGCAACCACCCAAAAGACTCAAGCAACCACCCAAAATATCCTAGCAACCGCCTAGCAACCACCCAAAACACCCTAGCAACCACCCAAAACACCCTAGCAACTACCCAAAACACCCAAAACACCCTAGCAACCACCCAAAACACCGTAGCAACCACCCAAAACACAGTAGCAACCACCCAGAAAACCCTAGCTACCACCCAAAAACCCTAGCAACCGCCTAGCAACCACCCAAAAGACCCTAGCAACCGCCTAGCAACCACCCAAAACACCCTAGCAACCACCCAGAATACCCTAGCAACCCCCTAGCAACCACCCAAAATACCCTAGCAACCGCCTAGCAACACCATAGCGACCACCCATAACATCCTAGCAACCGCCTAGCAAAAAAACGTTCTGGTCCAAACTTTCTCAAGCCAACTTAAAGTTTGTCTCGACGAACTTTCGCATCTAGTTATTATTATTCTTCTGACCCTAAAAAAATCTATATCAAACTCCTCCTAGAGCTTTAACTCTACATACTCCAAACTCGGCTCGGACACTCAGACTGATCTGACTCTGTATGCTATATCTTTTCAGACTGATCGGACTTACGGTTTTCCTAAAAATGACGATCAAAACTCGAAAAAACTCATTCAAAAACTCCCATTGACTTACATTGGGGAGTTCTAAAAAATTCAAACCGACAAAAATTTAAATCTAAACACCTTGAAGACTAAACCAAACTGCCGTTCTATATACTATATGAGCCATTGAGACTAATTTAAACTAATAAACTCTAAACTATAAACACTTATAAACTAATTAACTTATAAACTCATGAATTCATAAACTTATGAACTCTTAAACTCATAAATTAATAAACTCTGAACTCTTAATCTCATTTAAACTTATAAACTCTAAACTGATTTAAACTTATAAACTCAAAACTCAAGAACTCATACACTTATAAACTCATCAATTTATACACTTATAAACTCTAAACTCAGACACACACACTGAGTTTATGAGTGAGTGTGTGAGCGAGTTAGTGTGTGTGTGTGTGTGTGTGTGTGTGTGTTTGTGTGTTTGTGTGTGTGTGTGTGTGTGTCTATCTAACTTATTTATCTACCTGTCAAACTTCAAACTACTGTAAACTACTGTAAACTTCAAACCACTATAAACTTCTTAAGTTTAAATCTTCCAGCTCCCAAGCAACTCCATAGCAACCAAACTCGAGTACCCTAGCAACCGTTTTGTAAGACCTATATCTCTGTATCAGAACATCGTATAGAGATGAGGTTTGGCTCTTTTGACTCATGCTAGCAAACAGCACTTCCAACATACTACACATGCTAGCAGTGAATAGCTACATGCTAATAGTGATTAGTTAAGTGTTAAATCATGCCAAGATCATGCTAAGAACTCTATAAAAACTCCATAGTAACCATCTGTGACAACTACCAGCCACCTAGTAACACCATATCAACCGCCCTGAATACCTTAGCAACCGCCTAGCAACACCATAGCAACCACCATAACACCCTAGCAACCGCCTAGCAACCACCCAGAACAGCCTAGCAACCACCCATAACACCCTAGCAACCACCTAGCAACCACCCTAGCAACCACCCAAAAGACCCTAGCAACCGCCTAGCAACCACCCAAAAGACCCTAGCAACCACCGAAATATCCTAGCAACCGCCTAGCAACCACCCAAAAGACCCTAGCAACTACCCAAAATATCCTAGCAACCGCCTAGCAACTACCCAAAAGACCCTAGCAACCACCCGGAACACCCTAGCAACCGCCTAGCAACAACCCAGAACACCCTAGCAACCACCCAAAAGACCCTAGCAACCACCCAAAATATCCTAGCAACCACCCAAAACACCCTAGCAACGCCTAGCAACCACCCAAAAGACCCTAGCAACCACCGAGAACACCCTAGCAACCACCCAAAATACCCTAGCAACCACCCAAAAGACCCTAGCAACCATCCAAAACACCCTAGCAACCGCCTAGCAACCACCCAAAAGACCCTAGCAACCACCCAAAATATCCTAGCAACCACCCAAAACACCCTAGCAACCGCCTAGCAACCACCCAAAAGACCCTAGCAACCACCCAAAACATCCTAGCAACCACCCAAAAGACCCTAGCAACCACCTAGCAACCACCCAAAAGACCCTAGCAACCACCTAAAATATCCTAGCAACCGCCTAGCAACCACCCAAAAGACCCTAGCAACCATCAGAAATATCCTAGCAACCGCCTAGCAACCACCCAGAATACCCTAGCAACCACCCAAAACAGCCTAGCAACCACCCAGAAAACCCTAGCAACCGCCTAGCAACCACCCAGAATACCCTAGCAACCACCTAGAACACCCTAGCAACCACCCAAAATACCCTAGCAACCACCCAAAAGACCTTAGCAACCACCCAGGACACCCTAGCAACCACCCAGAACACCCTAGCAACCACCCAAAATACCCTAGCAACACCATAGCAACCACCCATAACATCCTAGCAACTGCCTAGCAAAAAACGTTCTGCTCCAAACTTTTCTCAAGCCAACTTAAAGTTTGTCTCGACGAACTTTCGCATCTAGTTATTAAGTTGGCTTGAGAAAGCCAACATATTGAAATCCTATTTAAACTTATTATTATTTTTCTTCTGACCCTAAAAAAATCTATATCAAACTCCTCCTAGAGCTTTAACTCTACATACTCCAAACTCGGCTCAGACACTCAAACTGATCTGACTCGGTATGCTATATCTTTTCAGACTGATCGGACTTACGGTTTTCCTAAAAATGACGATCAAAACTCGAAAAAACTCATTCAAAAACTCCCATTGACTTACATTGGGGAGTTCTAAAAAATTCAAACCGACAAAAATTTAAATCTAAACACCTTGAAGAATAAACCAAACTGCCGTTCTATATACTATATGAGCCATTGAGACTCATTTAAACTAATAAACTCTAAACTATAAACACTTATAAACTAATTAACTTATAAACTCATGAATTCATAAACTTATGAACTCTTAAACTCATAAATTAATAAACTCTGAACTCTTAATCTCATTTAAACATAAACTCTAAACTGATTTAAACTTATAAACTCAAAACTCAAGAACTCATACACTTATAAACTCATCAATTTATACACTTATAAACTCTAAACTCAGACACACACACTGAGTTTATGAGTGAGTGTGTGAGCGAGTTAGTGGGTGTGTGTGTGTGTTTGTGTGTGTGTGTGTGTGTGTGTCTATCTAACTTATTTATCTATCTGTCAAACTTCAAACTACTGTAAACTACTGTAAACTTCAAACCACTATAAACTTGTTAAGTTTAAATCTTCCAGCTCCCAAGCAACTCCATAGCAACCAAACTCGAGTACCCTAGCAACCGTTTTGTAAGACCTATATCTCTGTATCAGAACATCGTATAGAGATGAGGTTTGGCTCTTTTGACTCATGCTAGCAAACATCACTTCCAACATACTACACATGCTAGCAGTGAATAGCTACATGCTAATAGTGATTAGTTAAGTGTTAAATCATGCCAAGATCATGCTAAGAACTCTATAAAAACTCCATAGTAACCATCTGTGACAACTACCAGCCACCTAGTAACACCATATCAACCACCCTGAATACCTTAGCAACCGCCTAGCAACACCTAGCAACCACCCATAACACCCTAGCAACCACCTAGCAACCACCCAAAAGACCCTAGCAACCACCTAGCAACCACCCAAAATATCCTAGCAACCACCCAAAACACCCTAGCAACCGCCTAGCAACCACCCAAAACACCCTAGCAACCACCAAAAATATCCTAGCAACCACCCAAAAGACCCTAGCAACCACCGAAAATATCCTAGCAACCACCCAAAAGACCCTAGCAACTACCCAAAATATCCTAGCAACCGCCTAGCAACTCCCCAAAAGACCCTAGCAACCACCCAGAACACCCTACCAACCGCCTAGCAACCACCCAGAACACCCTAGCAACCACCCAAAATACCCTAGCAACCACCCAAAATATCCTAGCAACCACCCAAAAGGCCTAGCAACCACCCAAAAGACCCTAGCAACCACCCAAAACACCCTAGCAACCGCCTAGCAACCACCCAAAAGACCCTAGCAACCACCCAAAAGACCCTAGCAACCACCCAAAATATCCTAGCAACCACCCAAAACACCCTAGCAACCGCCTAGCAACCACCCAAAAGACCCTAGCAACCACCCAAAATACCCTAGCAACCACCCAAAACACCCTAGCAACCGCCTAGCAACCACCCAAAAGACCCTAGCAACCACCCAAAATATCCTAGCAACCACCCAAAACACCCTAGCAACCGCCTAGCAACCACCCAAAAGACCCTAGCAACCACCCAAAACATCCTAGCAACCACCCAAAACACCCTAGCAACCGCCTAGCAACCACAAAAAAGACCCTAGCAACCGCCTAGCAACCACCCAAAAGACCCTAGCAACCACCCAAAATATCCTAGCAACCGCCTAGCAACCACCCAAAAGACCCTAGCAACCACCTAAAATATCCTAGCAACCGCCTAGCAACCACCCAAAAGACCCTAGCAACCACCCAAAATATCATAGCAACCGCCTAGCAACCACCCAAAAGACCCTAGCAACCATCAGAAATATCCTAGCAACCGCCTAGCAACCACCCAAAACAGCCTAGCAACCACCCAGAAAACCCTAGCAACTGCCTAGCAACCACCCAAAAGACCTTAGCAACCACCCAGGACACCCTAGCAACCACCTAGCAACCACCCAGAACACCCTAGCAACCGCCCAAAATACCCTAGCAACACCATAGCAACCACCCATAACATCCTAGCAACCGCCTAGCAAAAAATGTTCTGCTCCAAACTTTCTCAAGCCAACTTAAAGTTTGTCTCGACGAACTTTCGCATCTAGTTAAGTTGGCTTGAGAAAGCCAACATATTGAAATCCTATTTAAACTTATTATTATTATTCTTCTGACCCTAAAAAAATCTATATCAAACTCGTCCTAGAGCTTTAACCCTACATACTCCAAACTCGGCTCAGACACTCAAACTGATCTGACTCGGTATGCTATATCTTTTCAGACTGATCGGACTTACGGTTTTCCTAAAAATGACGATCAAAACTCAAAAAAACTCATTCAAAAACTCCATTGACTTACATTGGGGAGTTCTAAAAAATTCAAACCGACAAAAATTTAAATCTAAACACCTTGAAGACTAAACCAAACTGCCGTTCTATATACTACATGAGCCATTGAGACTCATTTAAACTAATAAACTCTAAACTATAAACACTTATAAACTAATTAACTTATAAACTCATGAATTCATAAACTTATGAACTCTTAAACTCATAAATTAATAAACTCTGAACTCTTAATCTCATTTAAACTTATAAACTCTAAACTGATTTAAACTTATAAACTCAAAACTCAAGAACTCATACACTTATAAACTCATCAATTTATACACTTATAAACTCTAAACTCAGACACACACACTGAGTTTATGAGTGAGTGTGTGAGCGAGTTAGTGGGTGTGTGTGTGTGTGTGTGTTTGTGTGTTTGTTTGTGTGTGTGTGTGTGTGTGTGTGTGTGTGTGTGTCTATCTAACTTATTTATCTATCTGTCAAACTTCAAACTACTGTAAACTACTGTAAACTTCAAACCACTATAAACTTGTTAAGTTTAAATCTTCCAGCTCCCAAGCAACTCCATAGCAACCAAACTCGAGTACCCTAGCAACCGTTTTGTAAGACCTATATCTCTGTATCAGAACATCGTATAGAGATGAGGTTTGGCTCTTTTGACTCATGCTAGCAAACATCACTTCCAACAAACTACACATGCTAGCAGTGAATAGCTACATGCTAATAGTGATTAGTTAAGTGTTAAATTATGCCAAGATCATGCTAAGAACTCTATAAAAACTCCATAGTAACCATCTCTGACAACTACCAGCCACCTAGTAACACCATATCAACCACCCTGAATACCTTAGCAACCGCCTAGCAACACCTAGCAACCACCCATAACACCCTAGCAACCACCTAGCAACCACCCAAAAGACCCTAGCAACCACCTAGCAACCACCCAAAATATCCTAGCAACCACCCAAAAGACCCTAGCAACCACCAAAAATATCCTAGCAACCACCCAAAATACCCTAGCAACCGCCTAGCAACCACCCAAAAGACCCTAGCAACCACCGAAAATATCCTAGCAACCACCCAAAAGACCCTAGCAACTACCCAAAATATCCTAGCAACCGCCTAGCAACTACCCAAAAGACCCTAGCAACCACCCAGAACACCCTACCAACCGCCTAGCAACCACCCAGAACACCCTAGCAACCACCCAAAAGACCCTAGCAACCACCCAAAATATCCTAGCAACCACCCAAAAGACCTAGCAACCGCCTAGCAACCACCCAAAAAACCCTAGCAACCGCCTAGCAACCATCCAAAAGACCCTAGCAACCACCCAAAATACCCTAGCAACCACCCAAAACACCCTAACAACCGCCTAGCAACCACCCAAAACACCCTAGCAACCACCCAAAATATCCTAGCAACCACCCAAAACACCCTAGCAATTGCCTACCAACCACCCAAAAGACCCTAGCAACCACCCAAAATATCCTAGCAACCACCCAAAACACCCTAGCAACCGCCTAGCAACCACCCAAAAGACCCTAGCAACCACCCAAAACATCCTAGCAACCACCCAAAACACCCTAGCAACCGCCTAGCAACCACCCAAAAGACCCTAGCAACCGCCTAGCAACCACCCAAAAGACCCTAGCAACCACCTAAAATATCCTAGCAACCACCCAAAAGACCCTAGCAACCGCCTAGCAACCACCCAAAAGACCCTAGCAACCACCTAAAATACCCTAGCAACCGCCTAGCAACCACCCAAAAGACCCTAGCAACCACCCAAAAAATCCTAGCAACCGCCTAGCAACCACCCAAAAGACCCTAGCAACCATCAGAAATATCCTAGCAACCGCCTAGCAACCACCCAAAACAGCCTAGCAACCACCCAGAAACCCTAGCAACTGCCTAGCAACCACCTAAAATATCCTAGCAACCACCCAAAAGACCCTAGCAACCGCCTAGCAACCACCCAAAAGATCCTAGCAACCACCTAAAATACCCTAGCAACCGCCTAGCAACCACCCAAAAGACCCTAGCAACCACCCAAAAAATCCTAGCAACCGCCTAGCAACCACCCAAAAGACCCTAGCAACCATCAGAAATATCCTAGCAACCGCCTAGCAACCACCCAAAACAGCCTAGCAACCACCCAGAAAACCCTAGCAACTGCCTAGCAACCACCCAAAAGACCTTAGCAACCACCCAGGACACCCTAGCAACCACCTAGCAACCACCCAGAACACCCTAGCAACTGCCCAAAATACCCTAGCAACACCATAGCAACCACCCAGAATACCCTAGCAACCACCCAAAACAGCCTAGCAACCACCCAAAATATCCTAGCAACCGCCTAGCAACCACCCAGAACACCCTAGCAACCACCCAAAATACCCTAGCAACCACCCAAAAGACCCTAGCAACCACCTAAAATACCCTAGCAACCGCCTAACAACCACCCAAAAGACCCTAGCAACCACCCAAAAAATCCTAGCAACCGCCTAGCAACCACCCAAAAGACCCTAGCAACCATCAGAAATATCCTAGCAACCGCCTAGCAACCACCCAAAACAGCCTAGCAACCACCCAGAAAACCCTAGCAACTGCCTAGCAACCACCTAAAATATCCTAGCAACCACCCAAAAGACCCTAGCAACCGCCTAGCAACCACCCAAAAGATCCTAGCAACCACCTAAAATACCCTAGCAACCGCCTAGCAACCACCCAAAAGACCCTAGCAACCACCCAAAAAATCCTAGCAACCGCCTAGCAACCACCCAAAAGACCCTAGCAACCATCAGAAATATCCTAGCAACCGCCTAGCAACCACCCAAAACAGCCTAGCAACCACCCAGAAAACCCTAGCAACTGCCTAGCAACCACCCAAAAGACCTTAGCAACCACCCAGGACACCCTAGCAACCACCTAGCAACCACCCAGAACACCCTAGCAACCGCCCAAAATACCCTAGCAACACCATAGCATCCACCCATAACATCCTAGCAACCACCTAGCAAAAAAGTTTCTGCTCCAAACTTTCTCAAGCCAACTTAAAGTTTGTCTCGACGAACTTTCGCATCTAGTTATTATTATTCTTCTTACTAAAAAATCTGACTCAAACTCCTCCTAGAGCTTTAACTCTACATACTCCAAAATCGGCTCAGACACTCAAACAGATCTGACTCGGTGTGCTCTATCTTTTCAGACTGATCGGACTTACGGTTTTCCTAAAAATGACGATCAAAACTCGGAAAAACTCCCATTGACTTAACATTGGGCATTCTAAAAAAATTCAAATCCAAACCGACGTTTTCACACACACAGACACAAAGGGCCTGACACCCCTGCGTTTCTCTCCCTCTCTCTCTCCCTCAGAGGATTTATATTATCGAGCAGCCAATAAGTAATGGCCTAAAATCTCCATAGCAACCACCCAGGACACCCTAGCAACCACCTAGCAACCACCCAGAACACCCTAGCAACCACCTAAAATACCCTAGCAACCGCCTAGCAACCACCCAAAAAGACCCTAGCAACCACCCAGACCATCCTAGCAACCACCCAGAACACCCTAGCAACCACCCAGAATACCTTAGCAACCGCCTAGCAACACCATAGCAATCACCTATAACATCCTAGCAACCGCCTAGCAAAAAACTTTCTGGTCCAAACTTTCTCAAGCCAACTTAAAGTTTGTCTCGACGAACTTTCGCATCTAGTTAAGTTGGCTTGAGAGAGCCAACATATTGAAATCCTATTTAAACATATTATTATTATTCTTCTGAGCGGAAAAAAATCTGACTCAAACTCCTCTTAGAGCTTTAACTCTACATACTCCAAACTCGGCTCAGACACTCAAACTGATCTGACTCGAGTTGCTTTATCTTTTCAGACTGATCGCACTTACGGTTTTCCTAAAAATGACGATCAAAACTCGAAAAAACTCATTCAAAAATTCCCATTGACTTACATTGGGGAGTTCTAAAAAATTCAAACAGACAAAAATTTAAATCTAAACACCTTGAAGACTAAACCAAACTGCCATTCTATATACTATATGAGCCATTGAGACTCATTTAAACTAATAAACTCTAAACTATAAACACTTATAAACTAATTAACTTATAAACTCATGAATTCATAAACTTATGAACTCTTAAACTCATAAAATTAATAAACTCTGAACTCTTAATCTCATTTAAACTTATAAACTCTAAACTGATTTAAACTTATAAACTCAAAACTCAAGAACTCATACACTTATAAACTCATCAATTTATACACTTATAAACTCTAAACTCAGACACACACACTGAGTTTATGAGTGAGTGTGTGAGCGAGTTAGTGTGTGTGTGTGTGTGTGTGTGTGTGTGTGTCTGTGTGTGTGTGTTTGTGTGCGCGTGTGTGTGTGTGTGTGTGTGTGTGTGTGTGTGTGTGCCTGTCTATCTAACTTATTTATCTATCTGTCAAACTTCAAACTACTGTAAACTTCAAACCACTATAAACTTCTTAAGTTTAAATCTTCCAGCTCCCAAGCAACTCCATAGCAACCAAACTCGAGTACCCTAGCAACCGTTTTGTAAGACCTATATCTCTGTATCAGAACATCGTATAGAGATGAGGTTTGGCTCTTTTGACTCATGCTAGCAAACAGCACTTCCAACATACTACACATGCTAGCAGTGAATAGCTACATGCTAATAGTGATTAGTTAAGTGTTAAATCATGCCAAGATCATGCTAAGAACTCTATAAAAACTCCATAGTAACCATCTGTGACAACTACCAGCCACCTAGTAACACCATATCAACCGCCCTGAATACCTTAGCAACCGCCTAGCAACACCATAGCAACCACCCATAACACCCTAGCAACCGCCTAGAAACCACCCAGAACAGCCTAGCAACCACCCATAACACCCTAGCAACCACCCTAGCAACCACCCAAAAGACCCTAGCAACCGCCTAGCAACCACCCAAAAGACCCTAGCAACCACCGAAATATCCTAGCAACCGCCTAGCAACCACCCAAAAGACCCTAGCAACTACCCAAAATATCCTAGCAACCGCCTAGCAACTACCCAAAAGACCCTAGCAACCACCCAGAACACCCTAGCAACCGCCTAGCAACAACCCAGAACACCCTAGCAACCACCCAAAAGACCCTAGCAACCACCCAAAATATCCTAGCAACCACCCAAAACACCCTAGCAACGCCTAGCAACCACCGAGAACACCCTAGCAACCACCCAAAATACCCTAGCAACCACCCAAAAGACCCTAGCAACCAGCCAAAACACCCTAGCAACCGCCTAGCAACCACCCAAAAGACCCTAGCAACCACCCAAAATATCCTAGCAACCACCCAAAACACCCTAGCAACCGCCTAGCAACCACCCAAAAGACCCTAGCAACCACCCAAAACATCCTAGCAACCACCCAAAAGACCCTAGCAACCACCTAGCAACCACCCAAAAGACCCTAGCAACCACCTAAAATATCCTAGCAACCGCCTAGCAACCACCCAAAAGACCCTAGCAACCATCAGAAATATCCTAGCAACCGCCTAGCAACCACCCAGAATACCCTAGCAACCACCCAAAACAGCCTAGCAACCACCCAGAAAACCCTAGCAACCGCCTAGCAACCACCCAGAATACCCTAGCAACCACCTAGAACACCCTAGCAACCACCCAAAATACCCTAGCAACCACCCAAAAGACCTTAGCAACCACCCAGGACACCCTAGCAACCACCCAGAACACCCTAGCAACCACCCAAAATACCCTAGCAACACCATAGCAACCACCCAAAAGACCCTAGCAACCACCTAAAATATCCTAGCAACCGCCTAGCAACCACCCAAAAGACCCTAGCAACCATCAGAAATATCCTAGCAACCGCCTAGCAACCACCCAAAACAGCCTAGCAACCACCCAGAAAACCCTAGCAACCACCCAAAAGACCTTAGCAACCACCCAGGACACCCTAGCAACCACCTAGCAACCACCCAGAACACCCTAGCAACCGCCCAAAATACCCTAGCAACACCATAGCAACCACCCATAACATCCTAGCAACCGCCTAGCAAAAAACGTTCTGCTCCAAACTTTCTCAAGCCAACTTAAAGTTTGTCTCGACGAACTTTCGCATCTAGTTATTATTATTCTTCTTACCAAAAAATTACACTCAATCTCCTCCTAGAGCTTTAACTCTACATACTCCAAACTCGGCTCAGACCTTCAAACTGTTCTGACTCGAGTTGCTTTATCTTTTCAGACTGATCGGACTTACGGTTTTCCTACAAATGACGATCAAAACTCGGAAAAACTCCCATTGACTTACATTGGGGAGTTCTAAAAAATTCAAATCCAGATTCAAACTCACCAACCGACAAAAATTCTAATCTAAACACCTTGAAGACTAAACCAAACTGCCATTCTATATATATTAGCCAATGAAACTCATTTAAACTAATAAACTCTAATCTCATACATTTATAAACTAATTAACTTAAATTTAATAGCTAATTAGCTAATAAACTCATGAATTCATAGACTTATGAACTCTTAAACTCATAAATTAATAAACTCTGAACTCTAAACTCATTTAAACTTATAAACTCTAAACTCAAAAACTCGTACACTTATAAACTCTAAACTCATAAACTCTGAGTGTGTGTGTGTGTGTGTGTGTGTGTCTGAGTGAGTGTGTGAGCGAGGTAGTCTGAGTGTGTGTGTGTGTGTGTGTGTGTGTGTGTGTGTGTGTTTGTGTGTATCTATCTAACTTATTTATATATCTATCATAAACTACTTTAAACTACTTTAAACTTCAAACCACTTTAAACTTCTTAAGTTTAATGCTTCCAGCTCCCAAGCAACTCCATAGCAACCAAACTTGAGTACCCTAGCAACCGTTTTGCAAGACCTATATCTCTGTATCAGAACATCGTATAGAGATGAGGTTTGGCTCTTTTGACTCATGCTAGCAAACAGCACTTCCAACATACTACACATGCTAGCAGTGAATAGCTACATGCTAATAGTGATTAGTTAAGTGTTAAATCATGCCAAGATCATGTTAAGAACTCTATAAAAACTCCATAGTAACCATCTGTGACAACTACCAGCCACCTAGTAACACCATATCAACCGCCCTGAATACCTTAGCAACCGCCTAGCAACACCATAGCAACCACCCATAACACCCTAGCAACCGCCTATCAACCACCCAGAACAGCCTAGCAACCACCCATAACACCCTAGCAACCGCCTAGCAACCACCCAAAAGACCCTAGCAACCACCCAAAACACCCTAGCAACCGCCTAGCAACCACCCAAAAGACCCTAGTAACCACCAAAAATATCCTAGCAACCACCCAAAATACCCTAGCAACCGCCTAGCAACCACCCAAAAGACCCTAGCAACCACCGAAAATATCCTAGCAACCGCCTAGCAACCGCCTAGTAACCGCCTAGCAACCGCCTAGCAACCACCCAAAAGACCCTAGCAACCACCCAAAACACCCTAGCAACCACCCAAAACACCCTAGCAACCACCCAAAACACCCTAGCAACCGCCTAGCAACCACCCAAAAGACCCTAGTAACCACCAAAAATATCCTAGCAACCACCCAAAATACCCTAGCAACCGCCTAGCAACCACCCAAAAGACCCTAGCAACCACCGAAAATATCCTAGCAACCGCCTAGCAACCGCCTAGCAACCACCCAAAAGACCCTAGCAACTACCCAAAATATCCTAGCAACCGCCTAGCAACTACCCAAAAGACCCTAGCAACCACCCAGAACACCCTAGCAACCGCCTAGCAACCACCCAAAAGACCCTAGCAACCACCCAAAATATCCTAGCAACCACCCAAAACACCCTAGCAACCGCCTAGCAACCACCCAAAAGACCCTAGCAACCACCTAAAATATCCTAGCAACCACCCAAAACACCCTAGCAACCGCCTAGCAACCACCCAAAAGACCCTAGCAACCACCCAAAACATCCTAGCAACCACCCAAAACACCCTAGCAACCGCCTAGCAACCACCCAAAAGACCCTAGCAACCACCCAAAACATCCTAGCAACCACCCAAAACATCCTAGCAACCACCCAAAACACCCTAGCAACCGCCTAGCAACCACCCAAAAGACCCTAGCAACCACCCAAAACACCCTAGCAACCGCCTAGCAACCACCCAAAAGACCCTAGCAACCACCCAAAATATCCTAGCAACCGCCTAGCAACCACCCAGAACACCCTAGCAACCACCCAAAATACCCTAGCAACCGCCTAGCAACCACCCAAAAGATCCTAGCAACCACCCAAAATATCCTAGCAACCGCCTAGCAACCACCCATAACACCCTAGTAACCACCCAAAACAGCCTAGCAACCACCCAGAACACCCTAGCAACTGCCTAGCAACCACCCAGAATACCCTAGCAACCGCCTAGCAACACCATAGCGACCACCCATAACATCCTAGCAACCGCCTAGCAAAAAACGTTCTGGTCCAAACTTTCTCAAGCCAACTTAAAGTTTGTCTCGACGAACTTTCGCATCTAGTTAAGTTGGCTTGAGAGAGCCAACATATTGAAATCCTATTTAAACTTATTATTATTATTATTATTCCGAGACTAAAATTTCTATATGAAACTCGTCCTAGAGCTTTAACTCTACATACTCCAAACTCGGCTCAGACACTCAAACTGTTCTGACTCGCGTTGCTTTATCTTTTCAGACTGATCGGACTTACGGTTTTCCTACAAATGACGATCAAAACTCGGAAAAACTCCCATTGACTTACAATGGGGAGTTCTAAAAAAATTCAAACTCACCAACCGACAAAAATTTAAATCTAAATCCCTTGAAAACTAATTCAAACTGCCATTCTATATATATTAGCCAATGAAACTCATTTAAACTAATAAACTCTAATCTCATACACTTATAAACTAATTAACTTAAATTTAATAGCTAATTAACTAATAAACTCATGAATTCATAGACTTATGAACTCTTAAACTCATAAATTAATAAACTCTGAACTCTAAACTCATTTAAACTTATAAACTCTAAACTCAAAAACTCGTACACTTATAAACTCTAAACTCATAAACTCTGAGTGTGTGTGTGTTTGTGTCTGAGTGAGTGTGTGAGCGAGGTAGTCTGAGTGTGTGTGTGTGTGTGTGTGTGTGTGTGTGTGTGTTTGTGTGTATCTATCTAACTTATTTATATATCTATCATAAACTTCAAACTACTTTAAACTACTTTAAACTTCAAACCACTTTAAACTTCTTTAGTTTAATGCTTCCAGCTCCCAAGCAACTCCATAGCAACCAAACTTGAGTACCCTAGCAACCGTTTTGCAAGACCTATATCTCTGTATCAGAACATCGTATAGAGATGAGTTTTGGCTCTTTTGACTCATGCTAGCAAACAGCACTTCCAACATGCTACACATGCTAGCAGTGAATAGCTACATGCTAATAGCAATTAGTTAAGTGTTGAATCATGCCAAGATCATGCTAAGAACTCTATAAAAACTCCATAGTAACCATCTGTGACAACTACCAACCAGCTAGTAACACCATATCAACCGCCCTGAATACCATAGCAACCACCCAGAACACCCTAGCAACCGCCTAGCAACCACCCAGAACACCCTAGCAACCACCCAAAATACCTTAGAACACCCTAGCAACACCATAGCAACCACTCAGAACACCCTAGCAACCACCCAAAATACCTTAGAACACCCTAGCAACACCATAGCAACCACTCAGAACACCCTAGCAACTGCCTAACAAACACCCTAGCAACACCATAGCAACCACTCAGAACACCGTAGCAACTGCCTAACAACCACCCAGAACACCCTAGCAACCACTCAAAATACCTTAGAACACCCTAGCAACACCATAGCAACCACTCAGAACACCCTAGCAACCACCCAAAATACCTTAGAACACCCTAGCAACACCATAGCAACCACTCAGAACACCCTAGCAACTGCCTAACAACCACCCAGAACACCCTAGCAACCACCCAAAATACCTTAGAACACCCTAGCAACACCATAGCAACCACCCAGAACACCCTAGCAACCACCCAAAATACCTTAGAACACCATAGCAACACCATAGCAACCACTCAGAACACCCTAGCAACCACCCAAAATACCTTAGGACACCCTAGCAACACCATAGCAACCACTCAGAACACCCTAGCAACTGCCTAACAACCACCCAGAACACCCTAGCAACCACCCAAAATACCTTAGAACACCCTAGCAACACCATAGCAACCACTCAGAACACCGTAGCAACTGCCTAACAACCACCCAGAACACCCTAGCAACCACCCAAAATACCTTAGGAAACCCTAGCAACTCCATAGCAACCACTCAGAACACCGTAGCAACTGCCTAACAACCACCCAGAACACTCTAGCAACCACCCAAAATACCCTAGCAACCGCCTAGCAACCACCCAGAACACCCTAGCAACCACCCAAAATACCCTAGCAACCACCTAGCAACCACCCAAAAGACCCTAGCAACCACCCAAAATATCTTAGCAACCACCCAAAACACCCTAGCAACCACCCATAACACCCTAGCAACTGCCTAGCAACCACCCAGAACACCCTAGTAACCACCCAAAATACCCTAGCAACCGCCTAGCAACCACCCAAAAGACCCTAGCAACCACCCAAAAGACCCTAGCAACCGCCTAGCAACCACCCAAAAGACCCTAGCAACCACCAAAAATATCCTAGCAACCACCCAGAACACCCTAGCAACCACCTAGCAACCCCCTAGCAACCACACAAAAGACCCTAGCAACCGCCTAGCAACCACCCAAAACACCCTAGCAACCGCCTAGCAACCACCCAGAATACCTTAGCAACCACGTAGCAACACCATAGCGACCACCCATAACATCCTAACAACCGCCTAGCAAAAAACTTTCCGGTCCAAACTTTCTCAAGCCAACTTAAAGTTTGTCTCGACGAACTTTCGCATCTAGTTATTATTATTATTCCGAGACTAAAATTTCTATATCAAACTCGTCCTAGTGCTTTAACTCTACATACTCCAAACTCGGCTCAGACACTCAAACTGTTCTGACTCGCGTTGCTTTATCTTTTCAGACTGATCGGACTTACGGTTTTCCTACAAATGACGATCAAAACCCGGAAAAACTCCCATTGACTTAACATTGGGCATTCTAAAAAAATTCAAATCCAAACCGACGTTTTCACACACACAGACGCAAAGGGCCTGACACCCCTGCGTTTCTCTCCCTCTCTCTCCCTCAGAGGATTTATATTATCAAGCAGCCAATAAGTAATGGCCTAAAATCTTCATAGCAACCACCCAGGACACCCTAGCAACCGCCTAGCAACCACCCAGAACACCCTAGCAACCACCCAAAATACCCTAGCAACCGCCTAGCAACACCCTAGCAACCACCCAAAACATCCTAGTAACCACCCATAACACCCTAGCAACCACCTAGCAACCACCCAGAACACCCTAGCAACCACCCAAAATACCCTAGCAACCGCCTAGCAACCACCCAAAAGACCCTAGCAACTACCCAAAATATCTTAGCAACCACCCAAAATACCCTAGCAACCGCCTAGCAACCACCCAAAAGACCCTAGCAACCACTGAAAATATCCTAGCAACCGCCTAGCAACCACCCAAAAGACCCTAGCAACCACCAAAAATATCCTAGCAACCGCCTAGCAACCACCCAGACCACCCTAGCAACCACCCAAAATATCTTAGCAACCACCCAGAAACCCTAGCAACCGCCTAGCAACCACCCAAAAGACCCTAGCAACCACCCAAAACACCCTAGCAACCGCCTAGCAACCACCCAAAAGACCCTAGCAACCACCCAAAATATCCTAGCAACCGCCTAGCAACCACCCAAAAGACCCTAGCAACCACCAAAAATATCCTAGCAACCACCCAGAACACCCTAGCAACCACCCAAAATACCCTAGCAACCGCCTAGCAACCACCCAGAATACCTTAGCAACCGCCTAGCAACACCATAGCGACCACCCATAACATCCTAACAACCGCCTAGCAAAAAACTTTCCGGTCCAAACTTTCTCAAGCCAACTTAAAGTTTGTCTCGACGAACTTTCGCATCTAGTTATTATTATTCTTCTGACCCTAAAAAAATCTATATCAAACTCCTCCTAGAGCTTTAACTCTACATACTCCAAACTCGGCTCAGACACTCAGACTGATCGGACTTACGGTTTTCCTAAAAATGACGATCAAAACTCGAAAAAACTCATTCAAAAACTCCCATTGACTTACATTGGGGAGTTCTAAAAAATTCAAACCGACAAAAATTTAAATCTAAACACCTTGAAGACTAAACCAAACTGCCGTTCTATATACTATATGAGCCAATGAGACTCATTTAAACTAATAAACTCTAAACTATAAACACTTATAAACTAATTAACTTATAAACTCATGAATTCATAAACTTATGAACTCTTAAACTCATAAATTAATAAACTCTGAACTCTTAATCTCATTTAAACTTATAAACTCTACACTGATTTAAACTTATAAACTCAAAACTCAAGAACTCATACACTTATAAACTCATCAATTTATACACTTATAAACTCTAAACTCAGACACACACACTGAGTTTATGAGTGAGTGTGTGAGCGAGTTAGTGTGTGTGTGTGTGTGTGTGTGTGTGTGTGTGTGTGTCTGTGTGTGTGTGTGTGTGTGTGTGTGTGTGTGTGTGTGTGTGTGTGTGTGTGTGTGTGTGTGTGTGTGTGTGTCTATCTAACTTATTTATCTATCTGTCAAACTTCAAACTACTGTAAACTACTGTAAACTTCAAACCACTATAAACTTCTTAAGTTTAAATCTTCCAGCTCCCAAGCAACTCCATAGCAACCAAACTCGAGTACCCTAGCAACCGTTTTGTAAGACCTATATCTCTGTATCAGAACATCGTATAGAGATGAGGTTTGGCTCTTTTGACTCATGCTAGCAAACAGCACTTCCAACATACTACACATGCTAGCAGTGAATAGCTACATGCTAATAGTGATTAGTTAAGTGTTAAATCATGCCAAGATCATGCTAAGAACTCTATAAAAACTTCATAGTAACCATCTGTGACAACTACCAGCCACCTATTAACACCATATCAACCGCCCTGAATACCTTAGCAACCGCCTAGCAACACCATAACAACCACCCATAACACCCTAGCAACCGCCTATCAACCACCCAGAACAGCCTAGCAACCACCCATAACACCCTAGCAACCGCCTAGCAACCACCCAGAACACCCTAGCAACCACCTAGCAACCACCCATAAGACCCTAGCAACCGCCTAGCAACCACCCAAAACACCCTAGCAACCACCCAGAATACCCTAGCAACCACCCAAAAACCCTAGCAACTGCCTAGCAACCACCCAAAAGACCCTAGCAACCACCCAAAACACCCTAGCAACCACCCAGAATACCCTAGCAACCGCCTAGCAACCACCCAAAACACCCTAGCAACCACTCAAAATATCCTAGCAACCTTCTAGCAACCACCCAAAACACCCTAGCAACCACCCAAAACACCCTAGCAACCACCCAGAATACCCTAGCAACCACCCAAAACACCCTAGCAACCACCCAGAATACCCTAGCAACCGCCTAGCAACCACCCAAAACACCCTAGCAACCACCAAAAATACCCTAGCAACCGCCTAGCAACCACCCAGAAGACCCTAGCAACCACCCAAAATATCCTAGCAACCACCCAAAAGACCCTAGCAACCGCCTAGCAACCACCCAAAAGACCCTAGCAACCACCCAAAATATCCTAGCAACCGCCTAGCAACCACCCAAAACACCCTAGCAACCACCCAAAACACCCTAGCAACCACCCAGAATACCCTAGCAACCACCCAGAATACCCTAGCAACCACCCAAAACACCCTAGCAACCACCCAGAATACCCTAGCAACCGCCTAGCAACCACCCAAAACACCCTAGCAACCACCCAGAATACCCTAGCAACCACCCAAAACACCCTAGCAACCACCCAAAATACCCTAGCAACCGCCTAGCAACCACCCAAAACACCCTAGCAACCACTCAAAATATCCTAGCAACCGCCTAGCAACCACCCAAAACACCCTACAACCACCCAAAATACCCTAGCAACCGCCTAGCAACCACCCAGAAGACCCTAGCAACCACCCAAAATATCCTAGCAACCACCCAAAAGACCCTAGCAACCGCCTAGCAACCACCCAAAAGACCCTAGCAACCACCCAAAATATCCTAGCAACCGCCTAGCAACCACCCAAAACACCCTAGCAACCACCCAAAACACCCTAGCAACTACCCAAAACACCCAAAACACCCTAGCAACCACCCAAAACACCGTAGCAACCACCCAAAACACAGTAGCAACCACCCAGAATACCCTAGCAACCACCCAAAAACCCTAGCAACCGCCTAGCAACCACCCAAAACACCCTAGCAACCACCCAGAATACCCTAGCAACCCCCTAGCAACCACCCAAAATACCCTAGCAACCGCCTAGCAACACCATAGCGACCACCCATAACATCCTAGCAACCGCCTAGCAACAAAACGTTCTGGTCCAAACTTTCTCAAGCCAACTTAAAGTTTGTCTTGACGAACTTTCGCATCTAGTTAAGTTGGCTTGAGAAAGCCAACTTACTGAAATCCTATTTAAACTTATTAGTGGTGCTTGCTGAAAGCAAGGCATCACTATTGTTATTGCTCATACTTATTAATGGTGCTTGCTGAAAGCAAGGCATCATTAGTGTTCTCTTGCATACTTATTATTCTTCTTCTTATTATTATTATTCTGGACAAAGTTTGGCGCGTAACTCGCCCTGCACCGTTGGTCTCAGACCCATGAATGAGGTGTCAAATCGACCGGCTCATTAAGGAGAGGTGTGCTATGACTTTTATAAGCGATCGGGGGTGCGGTGTTCGCCCCAGGGGCGAAAAAGCGGCCAAAAAAGTCCCATTGACTTAACATTGCGACGAACTTTGACCACACGTAGCTCTGAGCGAGGATTTCGCAGAAATGTGTGATTTGCCACATTTTAAGAGGCTGACAGGCTCTGTAAGAACATACCTCACAATGGGGTAAAAGTTGCACCCCTGGGGGGCAGGAGATGCCCAAAGTTGCCCCATTGACTTACTATGGGGAAGGAACGTCCCGTGAAACACACATGCTTTTCCTACTATGGTAAATTGCATAGGGACATTGTATTGAACGTAGCTCTGGATCACAGTGTCATAGAGACAAGGGGGAGGGCTCATTTTACTCAGACGACCAATCAGTCTCTCAGGATCATTGTGAAGCTATCAAGCCACGCCCTAGCAACCATTTAGAGCCCCTTAGCAACAAGTTCCATAGACTTCCATTGAAAGAGTTCAAAGAGATATCTCCAGACTGAATTGTCATAGAAACATGGGGGTGGTCTCATTTGACTCGGGGCAGTAAACAGCCAATCATGAATCACCTCAACACTTCCAAGCCCCTCCCTAGCAACCATTGTCGAGCACCTTAGCAACCAAAATCCAAAGAGGGATATCTTCCATTCTGAATGTCACAGAGGCATGGGAGTTGGTTTATATCATTCATACTGACAAGAAGCCTTTGGAATTTCATCATTGGCAGCTGCCAAGTAACTCCATAGCAACCAAAGAGAGTATCCTAGCAACCGTTTAGCAAAACGTATATCTCTGCATCAAAACATAGTATAGAGATGGGACTTGGCTCTTTTGACTAAATCATGGTAAACTATGGTAAATCAACCTTGAATCATAGTAAATCATACTAAAACATGGTAAATCATGGTATACTATAGTAAATCATAGTACACTATGGTAAATCGTGGTAAATCATGGTAAACTATGGTAAATCATGCTAGAATCATAGTAAATCATACTTGAACATGGTAAATCATGGTATACTATAGTAAATCATGGTAAACTATGGTAAATCATGGTAAACTATGGTAAATCATGGTAAACTATGATAAATCATGCTAGAATCAGTAAATCATAATTGAACATGGTATATCATGGTATACTATAGTAAATCATGGTAAACTATGGTAAATCGTGGTAAATCGTGGTAAACTATGGTAAATCATGGTAAACTATGGTAAATCATGCTAGAATCAGTAAATCATACTTGAACATGGTAAATCATGGTATACTATAGTAAATCATGGTAAACTATAGTAAATCGTGGTAAATCATGGTAAACTATGGTAAATCATGCTAGAATCATAGTAAATCATACTTGAACATGGTAAATCATGGTATACTATAGTAAATCATGGTAAACTATGGTAAATCATGCTAAAATCAGTAAATCAGACTTGAACATGGTAAATCATGGTATACTATAGTAAATCATGGTAAACTATGCTAAATCGTGGTAAATCATGGTAAACTATAGTAAATCATGGTAAACTATGGTAAATTATGCTAGAATCAGTAAATCATACTTGAACATGGTAAATCATAGTATACTATAGTAAATCATGGTAAACTATGGTAAATGATCCTAGAATCATAGTAAATCATACTAAAACATGGTAAATCATGGTATACTATAGTAAATCATAGTAAACTATGGTAAATCGCGGTAAATCATGGTATACTATAGTAAATCATGGTAAACTATGGTAAATCATGGTAAACTATGATAAATCATGCTAGAACCAGTAAATCATACTGGAACATGGTAAATCATGGTATACTATAGTAAATCATGGTAAAGTATGGTAAATCGTGGTAAATCATGGTAAACTATGGTAAATCATGCTAGAATCAGTAAATCATACTTGAACATGGTAAATCATGGTATACTATAGTAAATCATGGTAAAGTATGGTAAATCGTGGTAAATCATGGTAAACTATGGTAAATCATGCTAGAATCAGTAAATCATAGTTGAACATGGTAAATCATGGTATACTATAGTAAATCATGGTAAACTATGGTAAATCGTGGTAAATAATGGTAAACTATGGTAAATCATGGTAAACTATGGTAAATCATGCTAGAATCAGTAAATCATACTTGAACATGGTAAATCATGGTAAACTATGGTAAATCGTGGTGAACTATGGTAAATCATGGTAAACTATGGTAAATCATGGTAAACTATGATAAATCATGCTAGAATCATAGTAAATCATACTTGAACATGGTAAATCATGGTATACTATAGTAAATCATGGTAAACTATGGTAATTAGTGGTAAATCGTTGTAAATCATGGTAAACTATGGTAAATCATGCTAGAATCAGTAAATCATACTTGAACATGGTAAATCATGGTATACTATAGTAAATCATGGTAAACTATGGTAAATCATGGTAAATCATGGTAACTATGATAAATCATGCTAGAATCAGTAAATTATACTAGAACATGGTAAATTGTGGTATACTATAGTAAATCATGGTAAACTATGGTAAATCATGCTAGAATCAGTAAATCATACTTGAACATGGTAAATCATGGTATACTATAATAAATCATGGTAAACTATGGTAAATCGTGGTAAATCATGCTAAACTATGATAAATCATGCTAGAATCAGTAAATCATACTTGAACATGGTAAATCCTGGTATACTATAGTAAATCATGGTAAACTATGGTAAATCGTGGTAAATCATGGTAAACTATGGTAAATCATGCTTGAATCAGTAAATCATACTTGAACATGGTAAATCATGGCATACTATAGTAAATCATGGTAAACTATAGTAAATCGTGGTAAATCATGGTAAACTATGGTAAACACCTTAGCAACTGCCTAGCAACCACACTGAATACCCTAGCAACCACTTAGCAACGCCCTAGCAACCACCCAGAATACCTTGGAAACCTCCCAGAACACCATAGCAACCACCTAGTAAAACCCTAGCAACCGTGCCGAATTTTGCCACTGCAAGCACCACTTCACATTTTCTTCAGGAAATGTACATTCTAGTTAGTGGTGCTTTTCAAAGCAACACTATTGTTATTGCTCATACTTATTATTCTTCTTCTTATTATTATTATTATTCCGCCCAAAGTTTGGCGCGTAACTCGCCCCGCACCGTTTGTCACAGACCCACAAATGAGGCATCAAATCGTGCGGATTATTCGGGAATGGTGTGCTATGACTTTTATAAGCGATCGGGGGTACGGTGTTCGCCCCAGGGGCGAAAAAGCGGCCGAAAAAGTCCCATTGACTTAACATTGTGACGAACTTTGAGCACTCGTAGCTCTGAGTGAGGATTTCGCAGAAACGTGTGATTTGCCACATTTGAAGAGGCTGACAGGCTCTGTAAGAACATACCTCACAATGGGGTAAAAGTTGCACCCCTAGGGGGCAGGAGCGTCCCAAAGTTTCCCCATTGAAATTTTTCTAGTATTACATTCTTACTATTCCGGGAAAATTTTTGGGGCACTCCTCCTCCCGCAGCTTTTGTCACAGACCCATGAATGAGGCGTCAAATCGTGCAGCCTATTGAGGAGAAGTGTCCACTGACTTTTATAAGAGATCGGGGGTACAGTGTTCGCCCCAGGGGCGAACGAAAAGCCAAAAAAGTCCCATTGACTTAACATTGCAACGAACTTTGACCACTCGTAGCTCTGAGCGAGGATTTCGGAGAAACGTGTGATTTGCCACAATTGAAGAGGCTGACAAGCTCTGTAAAAACATACCTCACAATGGGGTAAAAGTTGCACCCCTGGGGGGCAGGAGATGCCCAAAGTTGCCCCATTGACTTACTATGGGGAAGGAACGTCCCGTGAAACACACATGCTTTTCCTACTATGGTAAATTGCATAGGGACTTTGTATTGAACGTAGCTCTGGATCACAGTGTCATAGAGACAAGGGGGAGGGCTCATTTTACTCAGACGACCAATCAGTCTCTCAGGATCATTGTGAAGCTATCAAGCCACGCCCTAGCAACCATTTAGAGCCCCTTAGCAACAAGTTCCATAGACTTCCATTGAAAGAGTTCAAAGAGATATCTCCAGACTGAATTGTCATAGAAACATGGGGGTGGTCTCATTTGACTCGGGGCAGTAAACAGCCAATCATGAATCACCTCAACACTTCCAAGCCCCTCCCTAGCAACCATTGTCGAGCACCTTAGCAACCAAAATCCAAAGAGGGATATCTTCCATTCTGAATGTCACAGAGGCATGGGAGTTGGTTTATATCATTCATACTGACAAGAAGCCTTTGGAATTTCATCATTGGCAGCTGCCAAGTAACTCCATAGCAACCAAAGAGAGTATCCTAGCAACCGTTTAGCAAAACGTATATCTCTGCATCAAAACATAGTATAGAGATGGGACTTGGCTCTTTTGACTAAATCATGGTAAACTATGGTAAATCAACCTTGAATCATAGTAAATCATACTAAAACATGGTAAATCATGGTATACTATAGTAAATCATAGTACACTATGGTAAATCGTGGTAAATCATGGTAAACTATGGTAAATCATGCTAGAATCATAGTAAATCATACTTGAACATGGTAAATCATGGTATACTATAGTAAATCATGGTAAACTATGGTAAATCATGGTAAACTATGGTAAATCATGGTAAACTATGATAAATCATGCTAGAATCAGTAAATCATAATTGAACATGGTATATCATGGTATACTATAGTAAATCATGGTAAACTATGGTAAATCGTGGTAAATCGTGGTAAACTATGGTAAATCATGGTAAACTATGGTAAATCATGCTAGAATCAGTAAATCATACTTGAACATGGTAAATCATGGTATACTATAGTAAATCATGGTAAACTATAGTAAATCGTGGTAAATCATGGTAAACTATGGTAAATCATGCTAGAATCATAGTAAATCATACTTGAACATGGTAAATCATGGTATACTATAGTAAATCATGGTAAACTATGGTAAATCATGCTAAAATCAGTAAATCAGACTTGAACATGGTAAATCATGGTATACTATAGTAAATCATGGTAAACTATGCTAAATCGTGGTAAATCATGGTAAACTATAGTAAATCATGGTAAACTATGGTAAATTATGCTAGAATCAGTAAATCATACTTGAACATGGTAAATCATAGTATACTATAGTAAATCATGGTAAACTATGGTAAATGATCCTAGAATCATAGTAAATCATACTAAAACATGGTAAATCATGGTATACTATAGTAAATCATAGTAAACTATGGTAAATCGCGGTAAATCATGGTATACTATAGTAAATCATGGTAAACTATGGTAAATCATGGTAAACTATGATAAATCATGCTAGAACCAGTAAATCATACTGGAACATGGTAAATCATGGTATACTATAGTAAATCATGGTAAAGTATGGTAAATCGTGGTAAATCATGGTAAACTATGGTAAATCATGCTAGAATCAGTAAATCATACTTGAACATGGTAAATCATGGTATACTATAGTAAATCATGGTAAAGTATGGTAAATCGTGGTAAATCATGGTAAACTATGGTAAATCATGCTAGAATCAGTAAATCATATTTGAACATGGTAAATCATGGTATACTATAGTAAATCATGGTAAACTATGGTAAATCGTGGTAAATAATGGTAAACTATGGTAAATCATGGTAAACTATGGTAAATCATGCTAGAATCAGTAAATCATACTTGAACATGGTAAATCATGGTAAACTATGGTAAATCGTGGTGAACTATGGTAAATCATGGTAAACTATGGTAAATCATGGTAAACTATGATAAATCATGCTAGAATCATAGTAAATCATACTTGAACATGGTAAATCATGGTATACTATAGTAAATCATGGTAAACTATGGTAAATCTATGGTAAATCATGCCTGAATCAGTAAATCATACTTGCACATGGTAAATCATGGTATACTATAGTAAATCATGGTAAACTATGGTAATTAGTGGTAAATCGTTGTAAATCATGGTAAACTATGGTAAATCATGCTAGAATCAGTAAATCATACTTGAACATGGTAAATCATGGTATACTATAGTAAATCATGGTAAACTATGGTAAATCATGGTAAATCATGGTAACTATGATAAATCATGCTAGAATCAGTAAATTATACCAGAACATGGTAAATTGTGGTATACTATAGTAAATCATGGTAAACTATGGTAAATCATGCTAGAATCAGTAAATCATACTTGAACATGGTAAATCATGGTATACTATAATAAATCATGGTAAACTATGGTAAATCGTGGTAAATCATGCTAAACTATGATAAATCATGCTAGAATCAGTAAATCATACTTGAACATGGTAAATCCTGGTATACTATAGTAAATTATGGTAAACTATGGTAAATCGTGGTAAATCATGGTAAACTATGGTAAATCATGCTTGAATCAGTAAATCATACTTGAACATGGTAAATCATGGCATACTATAGTAAATCATGGTAAACTATAGTAAATCGTGGTAAATCATGGTAAACTATGGTAAACACCTTAGCAACTGCCTAGCAACCACACTGAATACCCTAGCAACCACTTAGCAACGCCCTAGCAACCACCCAGAATACCTTGGAAACCTCCCAGAACACCATAGCAACCACCTACTAAAACCCTAGCAACCGTGCCGAATATTGCCACTGCAAGCACCACTTCACATTTTCTTCAGGAAATGTACATTCTAGTTAGTGGTGCTTTTCAAAGCAACACTATTGTTATTGCTCATACTTATTATTCTTCTTCTTCTTATTATTATTATTCCGCCCAAAGTTTGGCGCGTAACTCGCCCCGCACCGTTTGTCACAGACCCACAAATGAGGCATCAAATCGTGCGGATTATTCGGGAATGGTGTGCTATGACTTTTATAAGCGATCGGGGGGTACGGTGTTCGCCCCAGGGGCGAAAAAGCAGCCGAAAAAGTCCCATTGACTTAACATTGTGACGAACTTTGAGCACTCGTAGCTCTGAGTGAGGATTTCGCAGAAACGTGTGATTTGCCACATTTGAAGAGGCTGACAGGCTCTGTAAGAACATACCTCACAATGGGGTAAAAGTTGCACCCCTAGGGGGCAGGAGCGTCCCAAAGTTTCCCCATTGAAATTTTTCTAGTATTACATTCTTACTATTCCGGGAAAAATTTTGGGGCACTCCTCCTCCCGCAGCTTTTGTCACAGACCCATGAATGAGGCGTCAAATCGTGCAGCCTATTGAGGAGAAGTGTCCACTGACTTTTATAAGAGATCGGGGGTACAGTGTTCGCCCCAGGGGCGAACGAAAAGCCAAAAAAGTCCCATTGACTTAACATTGCAACGAACTTTGACCACTCGTAGCTCTGAGCGAGGATTTCGGAGAAACGTGTGATTTGCCACAATTGAAGAGGCTGACAAGCTCTGTAAGAACATACCTCACAATGGGGTAAAAGTTGCACCCCTGGGGGGCAGGAGATGCCCAAAGTTGCCCCATTGACTTACTATGGGGAAGGAACGTCCCGTGAAACACACATGCTTTTCCTACTATGGTAAATTGCATAGGGACATTGTATTGAACGTAGCTCTGGATCACAGTGTCATAGAGACAAGGGGGAGGGCTCATTTTACTCAGACGACCAATCAGTCTCTCAGGATCATTGTGAAGCTATCAAGCCACGCCCTAGCAACCATTTAGAGCCCCTTAGCAACAAGTTCCATAGACTTCCATTGAAAGAGTTCAAAGAGATATCTCCAGACTGAATTGTCATAGAAACATGGGGGTGGTCTCATTTGACTCGGGGCAGTAAACAGCCAATCATGAATCACCTCAACACTTCCAAGCCCCTCCCTAGCAACCATTGTCGAGCACCTTAGCAACCAAAATCCAAAGAGGGATATCTTCCATTCTGAATGTCACAGAGGCATGGGAGTTGGTTTATATCATTCATACTGACAAGAAGCCTTTGGAATTTCATCATTGGCAGCTGCCAAGTAACTCCATAGCAACCAAAGAGAGTATCCTAGCAACCGTTTAGCAAAACGTATATCTCTGCATCAAAACATAGTATAGAGATGGGACTTGGCTCTTTTGACTAAATCATGGTAAACTATGGTAAATCAACCTTGAATCATAGTAAATCATACTAAAACATGGTAAATCATGGTATACTATAGTAAATCATAGTACACTATGGTAAATCGTGGTAAATCATGGTAAACTATGGTAAATCATGCTAGAATCATAGTAAATCATACTTGAACATGGTAAATCATGGTATACTATAGTAAATCATGGTAAACTATGGTAAATCATGGTAAACTATGGTAAATCATGGTAAACTATGATAAATCATGCTAGAATCAGTAAATCATAATTGAACATGGTATATCATGGTATACTATAGTAAATCATGGTAAACTATGGTAAATCGTGGTAAATCGTGGTAAACTATGGTAAATCATGGTAAACTATGGTAAATCATGCTAGAATCAGTAAATCATACTTGAACATGGTAAATCATGGTATACTATAGTAAATCATGGTAAACTATAGTAAATCGTGGTAAATCATGGTAAACTATGGTAAATCATGCTAGAATCATAGTAAATCATACTTGAACATGGTAAATCATGGTATACTATAGTAAATCATGGTAAACTATGGTAAATCATGCTAAAATCAGTAAATCAGACTTGAACATGGTAAATCATGGTATACTATAGTAAATCATGGTAAACTATGCTAAATCGTGGTAAATCATGGTAAACTATAGTAAATCATGGTAAACTATGGTAAATTATGCTAGAATCAGTAAATCATACTTGAACATGGTAAATCATAGTATACTATAGTAAATCATGGTAAACTATGGTAAATGATCCTAGAATCATAGTAAATCATACTAAAACATGGTAAATCATGGTATACTATAGTAAATCATAGTAAACTATGGTAAATCGCGGTAAATCATGGTATACTATAGTAAATCATGGTAAACTATGGTAAATCATGGTAAACTATGATAAATCATGCTAGAACCAGTAAATCATACTGGAACATGGTAAATCATGGTATACTATAGTAAATCATGGTAAAGTATGGTAAATCGTGGTAAATCATGGTAAACTATGGTAAATCATGCTAGAATCAGTAAATCATACTTGAACATGGTAAATCATGGTATACTATAGTAAATCATGGTAAAGTATGGTAAATCGTGGTAAATCATGGTAAACTATGGTAAATCATGCTAGAATCAGTAAATCATATTTGAACATGGTAAATCATGGTATACTATAGTAAATCATGGTAAACTATGGTAAATCGTGGTAAATAATGGTAAACTATGGTAAATCATGGTAAACTATGGTAAATCATGCTAGAATCAGTAAATCATACTTGAACATGGTAAATCATGGTAAACTATGGTAAATCGTGGTGAACTATGGTAAATCATGGTAAACTATGGTAAATCATGGTAAACTATGATAAATCATGCTAGAATCATAGTAAATCATACTTGAACATGGTAAATCATGGTATACTATAGTAAATCATGGTAAACTATGGTACATCTATGGTAAATCATGCCTGAATCAGTAAATCATACTTGCACATGGTAAATCATGGTATACTATAGTAAATCATGGTAAACTATGGTAATTAGTGGTAAATCGTTGTAAATCATGGTAAACTATGGTAAATCATGCTAGAATCAGTAAATCATACTTGAACATGGTAAATCATGGTATACTATAGTAAATCATGGTAAACTATGGTAAATCATGGTAAATCATGGTAACTATGATAAATCATGCTAGAATCAGTAAATTATACTAGAACATGGTAAATTGTGGTATACTATAGTAAATCATGGTAAACTATGGTAAATCATGCTAGAATCAGTAAATCATACTTGAACATGGTAAATCATGGTATACTATAATAAATCATGGTAAACTATGGTAAATCGTGGTAAATCATGCTAAACTATGATAAATCATGCTAGAATCAGTAAATCATACTTGAACATGGTAAATCCTGGTATACTATAGTAAATTATGGTAAACTATGGTAAATCGTGGTAAATCATGGTAAACTATGGTAAATCATGCTTGAATCAGTAAATCATACTTGAACATGGTAAATCATGGCATACTATAGTAAATCATGGTAAACTATAGTAAATCGTGGTAAATCATGGTAAACTATGGTAAACACCTTAGCAACTGCCTAGCAACCACACTGAATACCCTAGCAACCACTTAGCAACGCCCTAGCAACCACCCAGAATACCTTGGAAACCTCCCAGAACACCATAGCAACCACCTACTAAAACCCTAGCAACCGTGCCGAATATTGCCACTGCAAGCACCACTTCACATTTTCTTCAGGAAATGTACATTCTAGTTAGTGGTGCTTTTCAAAGCAACACTATTGTTATTGCTCATACTTATTATTCTTCTTCTTCTTATTATTATTATTCCGCCCAAAGTTTGGCGCGTAACTCGCCCCGCACCGTTTGTCACAGACCCACAATGAGGCATCAAATCGTGCGGATTATTCGGGAATGGTGTGCTATGACTTTTATAAGCGATCGGGGGTACGGTGTTCGCCCCAGGGGCGAAAAAGC
>JAJAQA010000009.1:2233795-2261295 GCA_021464565.1 Rutilus rutilus
TTAAATTTAATAGCTAATTAACTAATAAACTCATGAATTCATAGACTTATGAACTCTTAAACTCATAAATTAATAAACTCTGAACTCTAAACTCATTTAAACTTATAAACTCTAAACTCAAAAACTCGTACACTTATAAACTCTAAACTCATAAACTCTGAGTGTGTGTGTGTTTGTGTCTGAGTGAGTGTGTGAGCGAGGTAGTCTGAGTGTGTGTGTGTGTGTGTGTGTGTGTGTGTGTGTGTTTGTGTGTATCTATCTAACTTATTTATATATCTATCATAAACTTCAAACTACTTTAAACTACTTTAAACTTCAAACCACTTTAAACTTCTTTAGTTTAATGCTTCCAGCTCCCAAGCAACTCCATAGCAACCAAACTTGAGTACCCTAGCAACCGTTTTGCAAGACCTATATCTCTGTATCAGAACATCGTATAGAGATGAGTTTTGGCTCTTTTGACTCATGCTAGCAAACAGCACTTCCAACATGCTACACATGCTAGCAGTGAATAGCTACATGCTAATAGCAATTAGTTAAGTGTTGAATCATGCCAAGATCATGCTAAGAACTCTATAAAAACTCCATAGTAACCATCTGTGACAACTACCAACCAGCTAGTAACACCATATCAACCGCCCTGAATACCATAGCAACCACCCAGAACACCCTAGCAACCGCCTAGCAACCACCCAGAACACCCTAGCAACCACCCAAAATACCTTAGAACACCCTAGCAACACCATAGCAACCACTCAGAACACCCTAGCAACCACCCAAAATACCTTAGAACACCCTAGCAACACCATAGCAACCACTCAGAACACCCTAGCAACTGCCTAACAAACACCCTAGCAACACCATAGCAACCACTCAGAACACCGTAGCAACTGCCTAACAACCACCCAGAACACCCTAGCAACCACTCAAAATACCTTAGAACACCCTAGCAACACCATAGCAACCACTCAGAACACCCTAGCAACCACCCAAAATACCTTAGAACACCCTAGCAACACCATAGCAACCACTCAGAACACCCTAGCAACTGCCTAACAACCACCCAGAACACCCTAGCAACCACCCAAAATACCTTAGAACACCCTAGCAACACCATAGCAACCACCCAGAACACCCTAGCAACCACCCAAAATACCTTAGAACACCATAGCAACACCATAGCAAACCACTCAGAACACCCTAGCAACCACCCAAAATACCTTAGGACACCCTAGCAACACCATAGCAACCACTCAGAACACCCTAGCAACTGCCTAACAACCACCCAGAACACCCTAGCAACCACCCAAAATACCTTAGAACACCCTAGCAACACCATAGCAACCACTCAGAACACCGTAGCAACTGCCTAACAACCACCCAGAACACCCTAGCAACCACCCAAAATACCTTAGGAAACCCTAGCAACTCCATAGCAACCACTCAGAACACCGTAGCAACTGCCTAACAACCACCCAGAACACTCTAGCAACCACCCAAAATACCCTAGCAACCGCCTAGCAACCACCCAGAACACCCTAGCAACCACCCAAAATACCCTAGCAACCACCTAGCAACCACCCAAAAGACCCTAGCAACCACCCAAAATATCTTAGCAACCACCCAAAACACCCTAGCAACCACCCATAACACCCTAGCAACTGCCTAGCAACCACCCAGAACACCCTAGCAACCACCCAAAATACCCTAGCAACCGCCTAGCAACCACCCAAAAGACCCTAGCAACCACCCAAAAGACCCTAGCAACCGCCTAGCAACCACCCAAAAGACCCTAGCAACCACCAAAAATATCCTAGCAACCACCCAGAACACCCTAGCAACCACCTAGCAACCCCCTAGCAACCACACAAAACACCCTAGCAACCGCCTAGCAACCACCCAAAACACCCTAGCAACCGCCTAGCAACCACCCAGAATACCTTAGCAACCACGTAGCAACACCATAGCGACCACCCATAACATCCTAACAACCGCCTAGCAAAAAACTTTCCGGTCCAAACTTTCTCAAGCCAACTTAAAGTTTGTCTCGACGAACTTTCGCATCTAGTTATTATTATTATTCCGAGACTAAAATTTCTATATCAAACTCGTCCTAGTGCTTTAACTCTACATACTCCAAACTCGGCTCAGACACTCAAACTGTTCTGACTCGCGTTGCTTTATCTTTTCAGACTGATCGGACTTACGGTTTTCCTACAAATGACGATCAAAACCCGGAAAAACTCCCATTGACTTAACATTGGGCATTCTAAAAAAATTCAAATCCAAACCGACGTTTTCACACACACAGACGCAAAGGGCCTGACACCCCTGCGTTTCTCTCCCTCTCTCTCCCTCAGAGGATTTATATTATCAAGCAGCCAATAAGTAATGGCCTAAAATCTTCATAGCAACCACCCAGGACACCCTAGCAACCGCCTAGCAACCACCCAGAACACCCTAGCAACCACCCAAAATACCCTAGCAACCGCCTAGCAACACCCTAGCAACCACCCAAAACATCCTAGTAACCACCCATAACACCCTAGCAACCACCTAGCAACCACCCAGAACACCCTAGCAACCACCCAAAATACCCTAGCAACCGCCTAGCAACCACCCAAAAGACCCTAGCAACTACCCAAAATATCTTAGCAACCACCCAAAATACCCTAGCAACCGCCTAGCAACCACCCAAAAGACCCTAGCAACCACCGAAAATATCCTAGCAACCGCCTAGCAACCACCCAAAAGACCCTAGCAACCACCAAAAATATCCTAGCAAACCGCCTAGCAACCACCCAGACCACCCTAGCAACCACCCAAAATATCTTAGCAACCACCCAGAAACCCTAGCAAACCGCCTAGCAACCACCCAAAAGACCCTAGCAACCACCCAAAACACCCTAGCAACCGCCTAGCAACCACCCAAAAGACCCTAGCAACCACCCAAAATATCCTAGCAACCGCCTAGCAACCACCCAAAAGACCCTAGCAACCACCAAAAATATCCTAGCAACCACCCAGAACACCCTAGCAACCACCCAAAATACCCTAGCAACCGCCTAGCAACCACCCAGAATACCTTAGCAACCGCCTAGCAACACCATAGCGACCACCCATAACATCCTAACAACCGCCTAGCAAAAAACTTTCCGGTCCAAACTTTCTCAAGCCAACTTAAAGTTTGTCTCGACGAACTTTCGCATCTAGTTATTATTATTCTTCTGACCCTAAAAAAATCTATATCAAACTCCTCCTAGAGCTTTAACTCTACATACTCCAAACTCGGCTCAGACACTCAGACTGATCGGACTTACGGTTTTCCTAAAAATGACGATCAAAACTCGAAAAAACTCATTCAAAAACTCCCATTGACTTACATTGGGGAGTTCTAAAAAATTCAAACCGACAAAAATTTAAATCTAAACACCTTGAAGACTAAACCAAACTGCCGTTCTATATACTATATGAGCCAATGAGACTCATTTAAACTAATAAACTCTAAACTATAAACACTTATAAACTAATTAACTTATAAACTCATGAATTCATAAACTTATGAACTCTTAAACTCATAAATTAATAAACTCTGAACTCTTAATCTCATTTAAACTTATAAACTCTACACTGATTTAAACTTATAAACTCAAAACTCAAGAACTCATACACTTATAAACTCATCAATTTATACACTTATAAACTCTAAACTCAGACACACACACTGAGTTTATGAGTGAGTGTGTGAGCGAGTTAGTGTGTGTGTGTGTGTGTGTGTGTGTGTGTGTGTGTGTCTGTGTGTGTGTGTGTGTGTGTGTGTGTGTGTGTGTGTGTGTGTGTGTGTGTGTGTGTGTGTGTGTGTGTGTCTATCTAACTTATTTATCTATCTGTCAAACTTCAAACTACTGTAAACTACTGTAAACTTCAAACCACTATAAACTTCTTAAGTTTAAATCTTCCAGCTCCCAAGCAACTCCATAGCAACCAAACTCGAGTACCCTAGCAACCGTTTTGTAAGACCTATATCTCTGTATCAGAACATCGTATAGAGATGAGGTTTGGCTCTTTTGACTCATGCTAGCAAACAGCACTTCCAACATACTACACATGCTAGCAGTGAATAGCTACATGCTAATAGTGATTAGTTAAGTGTTAAATCATGCCAAGATCATGCTAAGAACTCTATAAAAACTTCATAGTAACCATCTGTGACAACTACCAGCCACCTATTAACACCATATCAACCGCCCTGAATACCTTAGCAACCGCCTAGCAACACCCTAGCAACCACCCATAACACCCTAGCAACCGCCTATCAACCACCCAGAACAGCCTAGCAACCACCCATAACACCCTAGCAACCGCCTAGCAACCACCCAGAACACCCTAGCAACCACCTAGCAACCACCCATAAGACCCTAGCAACCGCCTAGCAACCACCCAAAACACCCTAGCAACCACCCAGAATACCCTAGCAACCACCCAAAAACCCTAGCAACTGCCTAGCAACCACCCAAAAGACCCTAGCAACCACCCAAAACACCCTAGCAACCACCCAGAATACCCTAGCAACCGCCTAGCAACCACCCAAAACACCCTAGCAACCACTCAAAATATCCTAGCAACCTCCTAGCAACCACCCAAAACACCCTAGCAACCACCCAAAACACCCTAGCAACCACCCAGAATACCCTAGCAACCACCCAAAACACCCTAGCAACCACCCAGAATACCCTAGCAACCGCCTAGCAACCACCCAAAACACCCTAGCAACCACCAAAAATACCCTAGCAACCGCCTAGCAACCACCCAGAAGACCCTAGCAACCACCCAAAATATCCTAGCAACCACCCAAAAGACCCTAGCAACCGCCTAGCAACCACCCAAAAGACCCTAGCAACCACCCAAAATATCCTAGCAACCGCCTAGCAACCACCCAAAACACCCTAGCAACCACCCAAAACACCCTAGCAACCACCCAGAATACCCTAGCAACCACCCAGAATACCCTAACAACCACCCAAAACACCCTAGCAACCACCCAGAATACCCTAGCAACCGCCTAGCAACCACCCAAAACACCCTAGCAACCACCCAGAATACCCTAGCAACCACCCAAAACACCCTAGCAACCACCCAAAATACCCTAGCAACCGCCTAGCAACCACCCAAAACACCCTAGCAACCACTCAAAATATCCTAGCAACCGCCTAGCAACCACCCAAAACACCCTACAACCACCCAAAATACCCTAGCAACCGCCTAGCAACCACCCAGAAGACCCTAGCAACCACCCAAAATATCCTAGCAACCACCCAAAAGACCCTAGCAACCGCCTAGCAACCACCCAAAAGACCCTAGCAACCACCCAAAATATCCTAGCAACCGCCTAGCAACCACCCAAAACACCCTAGCAACCACCCAAAACACCCTAGCAACTACCCAAAACACCCAAAACACCCTAGCAACCACCCAAAACACCGTAGCAACCACCCAAAACACAGTAGCAACCACCCAGAATACCCTAGCAACCACCCAAAAACCCTAGCAACCGCCTAGCAACCACCCAAAACACCCTAGCAACCACCCAGAATACCCTAGCAACCGCCTAGCAACCACCCAAAATACCCTAGCAACCGCCTAGCAACACCATAGCGACCACCCATAACATCCTAGCAACCGCCTAGCAACCAAACGTTCTGGTCCAAACTTTCTCAAGCCAACTTAAAGTTTGTCTTGACGAACTTTCGCATCTAGTTAAGTTGGCTTGAGAAAGCCAACTTACTGAAATCCTATTTAAACTTATTAGTGGTGCTTGCTGAAAGCAAGGCATCACTATTGTTATTGCTCATACTTATTAATGGTGCTTGCTGAAAGCAAGGCATCATTAGTGTTCTCTTGCATACTTATTATTCTTCTTCTTATTATTATTATTCTGGACAAAGTTTGGCGCGTAACTCGCCCTGCACCGTTGGTCTCAGACCCATGAATGAGGTGTCAAATCGACCGGCTCATTAAGGAGAGGTGTGCTATGACTTTTATAAGCGATCGGGGGTGCGATGTTCGCCCCAGGGGCGAAAAAGCGGCCAAAAAAGTCCCATTGACTTAACATTGCGACGAACTTTGACCACACGTAGCTCTGAGCGAGGATTTCGCAGAAATGTGTGATTTGCCACATTTTAAGAGGCTGACAGGCTCTGTAAGAACATACCTCACAATGGGGTAAAAGTTGCACCCCTGGGGGGCAGGAGATGCCCAAAGTTGCCCCATTGACTTACTATGGGGAAGGAACGTCCCGTGAAACACACATGCTTTTCCTACTATGGTAAATTGCATAGGGACATTGTATTGAACGTAGCTCTGGATCACAGTGTCATAGAGACAAGGGGGAGGGCTCATTTTACTCAGACGACCAATCAGTCTCTCAGGATCATTGTGAAGCTATCAAGCCACGCCCTAGCAACCATTTAGAGCCCCTTAGCAACAAGTTCCATAGACTTCCATTGAAAGAGTTCAAAGAGATATCTCCAGACTGAATTGTCATAGAAACATGGGGGTGGTCTCATTTGACTCGGGGCAGTAAACAGCCAATCATGAATCACCTAAACACTTCCAAGCCCCTCCCTAGCAACCATTGTCGAGCACCTTAGCAACCAAAATCCAAAGAGGGATATCTTCCATTCTGAATGTCACAGAGGCATGGGAGTTGGTTTATATCATTCATACTGACAAGAAGCCTTTGGAATTTCATCATTGGCAGCTGCCAAGTAACTCCATAGCAACCAAAGAGAGTATCCTAGCAACCGTTTAGCAAAACGTATATCTCTGCATCAAAACATAGTATAGAGATGGGACTTGGCTCTTTTGACTAAATCATGGTAAACTATGGTAAATCAACCTTGAATCATAGTAAATCATACTAAAACATGGTAAATCATGGTATACTATAGTAAATCATAGTACACTATGGTAAATCGTGGTAAATCATGGTAAACTATGGTAAATCATGCTAGAATCATAGTAAATCATACTTGAACATGGTAAATCATGGTATACTATAGTAAATCATGGTAAACTATGGTAAATCATGGTAAACTATGGTAAATCATGGTAAACTATGATAAATCATGCTAGAATCAGTAAATCATAATTGAACATGGTATATCATGGTATACTATAGTAAATCATGGTAAACTATGGTAAATCGTGGTAAATCGTGGTAAACTATGGTAAATCATGGTAAACTATGGTAAATCATGCTAGAATCAGTAAATCATACTTGAACATGGTAAATCATGGTATACTATAGTAAATCATGGTAAACTATAGTAAATCGTGGTAAATCATGGTAAACTATGGTAAATCATGCTAGAATCATAGTAAATCATACTTGAACATGGTAAATCATGGTATACTATAGTAAATCATGGTAAACTATGGTAAATCATGCTAAAATCAGTAAATCAGACTTGAACATGGTAAATCATGGTATACTATAGTAAATCATGGTAAACTATGCTAAATCGTGGTAAATCATGGTAAACTATAGTAAATCATGGTAAACTATGGTAAATTATGCTAGAATCAGTAAATCATACTTGAACATGGTAAATCATAGTATACTATAGTAAATCATGGTAAACTATGGTAAATGATCCTAGAATCATAGTAAATCATACTAAAACATGGTAAATCATGGTATACTATAGTAAATCATAGTAAACTATGGTAAATCGCGGTAAATCATGGTATACTATAGTAAATCATGGTAAACTATGGTAAATCATGGTAAACTATGATAAATCATGCTAGAACCAGTAAATCATACTGGAACATGGTAAATCATGGTATACTATAGTAAATCATGGTAAAGTATGGTAAATCGTGGTAAATCATGGTAAACTATGGTAAATCATGCTAGAATCAGTAAATCATACTTGAACATGGTAAATCATGGTATACTATAGTAAATCATGGTAAAGTATGGTAAATCGTGGTAAATCATGGTAAACTATGGTAAATCATGCTAGAATCAGTAAATCATATTTGAACATGGTAAATCATGGTATACTATAGTAAATCATGGTAAACTATGGTAAATCGTGGTAAATAATGGTAAACTATGGTAAATCATGGTAAACTATGGTAAATCATGCCAGAATCAGTAAATCATACTTGAACATGGTAAATCATGGTAAACTATGGTAAATCGTGGTGAACTATGGTAAATCATGGTAAACTATGGTAAATCATGGTAAACTATGATAAATCATGCTAGAATCATAGTAAATCATACTTGAACATGGTAAATCATGGTATACTATAGTAAATCATGGTAAACTATGGTAATTAGTGGTAAATCGTTGTAAATCATGGTAAACTATGGTAAATCATGCTAGAATCAGTAAATCATACTTGAACATGGTAAATCATGGTATACTATAATAAATCATGGTAAACTATGGTAAATCGTGGTAAATCATGGTAACTATGATAAATCATGCTAGAATCAGTAAATTATACTAGAACATGGTAAATTGTGGTATACTATAGTAAATCATGGTAAACTATGGTAAATCATGCTAGAATCAGTAAATCATACTTGAACATGGTAAATCATGGTATACTATAATAAATCATGGTAAACTATGGTAAATCGTGGTAAATCATGCTAAACTATGATAAATCATGCTAGAATCAGTAAATCATACTTGAACATGGTAAATCCTGGTATACTATAGTAAATTATGGTAAACTATGGTAAATCGTGGTAAATCATGGTAAACTATGGTAAATCATGCTTGAATCAGTAAATCATACTTGAACATGGTAAATCATGGCATACTATAGTAAATCATGGTAAACTATAGTAAATCGTGGTAAATCATGGTAAACTATGGTAAACACCTTAGCAACTGCCTAGCAACCACACTGAATACCCTAGCAACCACTTAGCAACGCCCTAGCAACCACCCAGAATACCTTGGAAACCTCCCAGAACACCATAGCAACCACCTAGTAAAACCCTAGCAACCGTGCCGAATATTGCCACTGCAAGCACCACTTCACATTTTCTTCAGGAAATGTACATTCTAGTTATTAGTGGTGCTTTTCAAAGCAACACTATTGTTATTGCTCATACTTATTATTCTTCTTCTTCTTCTTATTATTATTATTCCGCCCAAAGTTTGGCGCGTAACTCGCCCCGCACCGTTTGTCACAGACCCACAAATGAGGCATCAAATCGTGCGGATTATTCGGGAATGGTGTGCTATGACTTTTATAAGCGATCGGGGGTACGGTGTTCGCCCCAGGGGCGAAAAAGCAGCCGAAAAAGTCCCATTGACTTAACATTGTGACGAACTTTGAGCACTCGTAGCTCTGAGTGAGGATTTCGCAGAAACGTGTGATTTGCCACATTTGAAGAGGCTGACAGGCTCTGTAAGAACATACCTCACAATGGGGTAAAAGTTGCACCCCTAGGGGGCAGGAGCGTCCCAAAGTTTCCCCATTGAAATTTTTCTAGTATTACATTCTTACTATTCCGGGAAAAATTTTGGGGCACTCCTCCTCCCGCAGCTTTTGTCACAGACCCATGAATGAGGCGTCAAATCGTGCAGCCTATTGAGGAGAAGTGTCCACTGACTTTTATAAGAGATCGGGGGTACAGTGTTCGCCCCAGGGGCGAACGAAAAGCCAAAAAAGTCCCATTGACTTAACATTGCAACGAACTTTGACCACTCGTAGCTCTGAGCGAGGATTTCGGAGAAACGTGTGATTTGCCACAATTGAAGAGGCTGACAAGCTCTGTAAAAACATACCTCACAATGGGGTAAAAGTTGCACCCCTGGGGGGCAGGAGATGCCCAAAGTTGCCCCATTGACTTACTATGGGGAAGGAACGTCCCGTGAAACACACATGCTTTTCCTACTATGGTAAATTGCATAGGGACTTTGTATTGAACGTAGCTCTGGATCACAGTGTCATAGAGACAAGGGGGAGGGCTCATTTTACTCAGACGACCAATCAGTCTCTCAGGATCATTGTGAAGCTATCAAGCCACGCCCTAGCAACCATTTAGAGCCCCTTAGCAACAAGTTCCATAGACTTCCATTGAAAGAGTTCAAAGAGATATCTCCAGACTGAATTGTCATAGAAACATGGGGGTGGTCTCATTTGACTCGGGGCAGCAAACAGCCAATCATGAATCACCTCAACACTTCCAAGCCCCTCCCTAGCAACCATTGTCGAGCACCTTAGCAACCAAAATCCAAAGAGGGATATCTTCCATTCTGAATGTCACAGAGGCATGGGAGTTGGTTTATATCATTCATACTGACAAGAAGCCTTTGGAATTTCATCATTGGCAGCTGCCAAGTAACTCCATAGCAACCAAAGAGAGTATCCTAGCAACCGTTTAGCAAAACGTATATCTCTGCATCAAAACATAGTATAGAGATGGGACTTGGCTCTTTTGACTAAATCATGGTAAACTATGGTAAATCAACCTTGAATCATAGTAAATCATACTAAAACATGGTAAATCATGGTATACTATAGTAAATCATAGTACACTATGGTAAATCGTGGTAAATCATGGTAAACTATGGTAAATCATGCTAGAATCATAGTAAATCATACTTGAACATGGTAAATCATGGTATACTATAGTAAATCATGGTAAACTATGGTAAATCATGGTAAACTATGGTAAATCATGGTAAACTATGATAAATCATGCTAGAATCAGTAAATCATAATTGAACATGGTATATCATGGTATACTATAGTAAATCATGGTAAACTATGGTAAATCGTGGTAAATCGTGGTAAACTATGGTAAATCATGGTAAACTATGGTAAATCATGCTAGAATCAGTAAATCATACTTGAACATGGTAAATCATGGTATACTATAGTAAATCATGGTAAACTATAGTAAATCGTGGTAAATCATGGTAAACTATGGTAAATCATGCTAGAATCATAGTAAATCATACTTGAACATGGTAAATCATGGTATACTATAGTAAATCATGGTAAACTATGGTAAATCATGCTAAAATCAGTAAATCAGACTTGAACATGGTAAATCATGGTATACTATAGTAAATCATGGTAAACTATGCTAAATCGTGGTAAATCATGGTAAACTATAGTAAATCATGGTAAACTATGGTAAATTATGCTAGAATCAGTAAATCATACTTGAACATGGTAAATCATAGTATACTATAGTAAATCATGGTAAACTATGGTAAATGATCCTAGAATCATAGTAAATCATACTAAAACATGGTAAATCATGGTATACTATAGTAAATCATAGTAAACTATGGTAAATCGCGGTAAATCATGGTATACTATAGTAAATCATGGTAAACTATGGTAAATCATGGTAAACTATGATAAATCATGCTAGAACCAGTAAATCATACTGGAACATGGTAAATCATGGTATACTATAGTAAATCATGGTAAAGTATGGTAAATCGTGGTAAATCATGGTAAACTATGGTAAATCATGCTAGAATCAGTAAATCATACTTGAACATGGTAAATCATGGTATACTATAGTAAATCATGGTAAAGTATGGTAAATCGTGGTAAATCATGGTAAACTATGGTAAATCATGCTAGAATCAGTAAATCATATTTGAACATGGTAAATCATGGTATACTATAGTAAATCATGGTAAACTATGGTAAATCGTGGTAAATAATGGTAAACTATGGTAAATCATGGTAAACTATGGTAAATCATGCTAGAATCAGTAAATCATACTTGAACATGGTAAATCATGGTAAACTATGGTAAATCGTGGTGAACTATGGTAAATCATGGTAAACTATGGTAAATCATGGTAAACTATGATAAATCATGCTAGAATCATAGTAAATCATACTTGAACATGGTAAATCATGGTATACTATAGTAAATCATGGTAAACTATGGTACATCTATGGTAAATCATGCCTGAATCAGTAAATCATACTTGCACATGGTAAATCATGGTATACTATAGTAAATCATGGTAAACTATGGTAATTAGTGGTAAATCGTTGTAAATCATGGTAAACTATGGTAAATCATGCTAGAATCAGTAAATCATACTTGAACATGGTAAATCATGGTATACTATAGTAAATCATGGTAAACTATGGTAAATCATGGTAAATCATGGTAACTATGATAAATCATGCTAGAATCAGTAAATTATACTAGAACATGGTAAATTGTGGTATACTATAGTAAATCATGGTAAACTATGGTAAATCATGCTAGAATCAGTAAATCATACTTGAACATGGTAAATCATGGTATACTATAATAAATCATGGTAAACTATGGTAAATCGTGGTAAATCATGCTAAACTATGATAAATCATGCTAGAATCAGTAAATCATACTTGAACATGGTAAATCCTGGTATACTATAGTAAATTATGGTAAACTATGGTAAATCGTGGTAAATCATGGTAAACTATGGTAAATCATGCTTGAATCAGTAAATCATACTTGAACATGGTAAATCATGGCATACTATAGTAAATCATGGTAAACTATAGTAAATCGTGGTAAATCATGGTAAACTATGGTAAACACCTTAGCAACTGCCTAGCAACCACACTGAATACCCTAGCAACCACTTAGCAACGCCCTAGCAACCACCCAGAATACCTTGGAAACCTCCCAGAACACCATAGCAACCACCTACTAAAACCCTAGCAACCGTGCCGAATATTGCCACTGCAAGCACCACTTCACATTTTCTTCAGGAAATGTACATTCTAGTTAGTGGTGCTTTTCAAAGCAACACTATTGTTATTGCTCATACTTATTATTCTTCTTCTTCTTATTATTATTATTCCGCCCAAAGTTTGGCGCGTAACTCGCCCCGCACCGTTTGTCACAGACCCACAAATGAGGCATCAAATCGTGCGGATTATTCGGGAATGGTGTGCTATGACTTTTATAAGCGATCGGGGGTACGGTGTTCGCCCCAGGGGCGAAAAAGCAGCCGAAAAAGTCCCATTGACTTAACATTGTGACGAACTTTGAGCACTCGTAGCTCTGAGTGAGGATTTCGCAGAAACGTGTGATTTGCCACATTTGAAGAGGCTGACAGGCTCTGTAAGAACATACCTCACAATGGGGTAAAAGTTGCACCCCTAGGGGGCAGGAGCGTCCCAAAGTTTCCCCATTGAAATTTTTCTAGTATTACATTCTTACTATTCCGGGAAAAATTTTGGGGCACTCCTCCTCCCGCAGCTTTTGTCACAGACCCATGAATGAGGCGTCAAATCGTGCAGCCTATTGAGGAGAAGTGTCCACTGACTTTTATAAGAGATCGGGGGTACAGTGTTCGCCCCAGGGGCGAACGAAAAGCCAAAAAAGTCCCATTGACTTAACATTGCAACGAACTTTGACCACTCGTAGGTCTGAGCGAGGATTTCGGAGAAACGTGTGATTTGCCACAATTGAAGAGGCTGACAAGCTCTGTAAAAACATACCTCACAATGGGGTAAAAGTTGCACCCCTGGGGGGCAGGAGATGCCCAAAGTTGCCCCATTGACTTACTATGGGGAAGGAACGTCCCGTGAAACACACATGCTTTTCCTACTATGGTAAATTGCATAGGGACTTTGTATTGAACGTAGCTCTGGATCACAGTGTCATAGAGACAAGGGGGAGGGCTCATTTTACTCAGACGACCAATCAGTCTCTCAGGATCATTGTGAAGCTATCAAGCCACGCCCTAGCAACCATTTAGAGCCCCTTAGCAACAAGTTCCATAGACTTCCATTGAAAGAGTTCAAAGAGATATCTCCAGACTGAATTGTCATAGAAACATGGGGGTGGTCTCATTTGACTCGGGGCAGTAAACAGCCAATCATGAATCACCTCAACACTTCCAAGCCCCTCCCTAGCAACCATTGTCGAGCACCTTAGCAACCAAAATCCAAAGAGGGATATCTTCCATTCTGAATGTCACAGAGGCATGGGAGTTGGTTTATATCATTCATACTGACAAGAAGCCTTTGGAATTTCATCATTGGCAGCTGCCAAGTAACTCCATAGCAACCAAAGAGAGTATCCTAGCAACCGTTTAGCAAAACGTATATCTCTGCATCAAAACATAGTATAGAGATGGGACTTGGCTCTTTTGACTAAATCATGGTAAACTATGGTAAATCAACCTTGAATCATAGTAAATCATACTAAAACATGGTAAATCATGGTATACTATAGTAAATCATAGTACACTATGGTAAATCGTGGTAAATCATGGTAAACTATGGTAAATCATGCTAGAATCATAGTAAATCATACTTGAACATGGTAAATCATGGTATACTATAGTAAATCATGGTAAACTATGGTAAATCATGGTAAACTATGGTAAATCATGGTAAACTATGATAAATCATGCTAGAATCAGTAAATCATAATTGAACATGGTATATCATGGTATACTATAGTAAATCATGGTAAACTATGGTAAATCGTGGTAAATCGTGGTAAACTATGGTAAATCATGGTAAACTATGGTAAATCATGCTAGAATCAGTAAATCATACTTGAACATGGTAAATCATGGTATACTATAGTAAATCATGGTAAACTATAGTAAATCGTGGTAAATCATGGTAAACTATGGTAAATCATGCTAGAATCATAGTAAATCATACTTGAACATGGTAAATCATGGTATACTATAGTAAATCATGGTAAACTATGGTAAATCATGCTAAAATCAGTAAATCAGACTTGAACATGGTAAATCATGGTATACTATAGTAAATCATGGTAAACTATGCTAAATCGTGGTAAATCATGGTAAACTATAGTAAATCATGGTAAACTATGGTAAATTATGCTAGAATCAGTAAATCATACTTGAACATGGTAAATCATAGTATACTATAGTAAATCATGGTAAACTATGGTAAATGATCCTAGAATCATAGTAAATCATACTAAAACATGGTAAATCATGGTATACTATAGTAAATCATAGTAAACTATGGTAAATCGCGGTAAATCATGGTATACTATAGTAAATCATGGTAAACTATGGTAAATCATGGTAAACTATGATAAATCATGCTAGAACCAGTAAATCATACTGGAACATGGTAAATCATGGTATACTATAGTAAATCATGGTAAAGTATGGTAAATCGTGGTAAATCATGGTAAACTATGGTAAATCATGCTAGAATCAGTAAATCATACTTGAACATGGTAAATCATGGTATACTATAGTAAATCATGGTAAAGTATGGTAAATCGTGGTAAATCATGGTAAACTATGGTAAATCATGCTAGAATCAGTAAATCATATTTGAACATGGTAAATCATGGTATACTATAGTAAATCATGGTAAACTATGGTAAATCGTGGTAAATAATGGTAAACTATGGTAAATCATGGTAAACTATGGTAAATCATGCTAGAATCAGTAAATCATACTTGAACATGGTAAATCATGGTAAACTATGGTAAATCGTGGTGAACTATGGTAAATCATGGTAAACTATGGTAAATCATGGTAAACTATGATAAATCATGCTAGAATCATAGTAAATCATACTTGAACATGGTAAATCATGGTATACTATAGTAAATCATGGTAAACTATGGTACATCTATGGTAAATCATGCCTGAATCAGTAAATCATACTTGCACATGGTAAATCATGGTATACTATAGTAAATCATGGTAAACTATGGTAATTAGTGGTAAATCGTTGTAAATCATGGTAAACTATGGTAAATCATGCTAGAATCAGTAAATCATACTTGAACATGGTAAATCATGGTATACTATAGTAAATCATGGTAAACTATGGTAAATCATGGTAAATCATGGTAACTATGATAAATCATGCTAGAATCAGTAAATTATACTAGAACATGGTAAATTGTGGTATACTATAGTAAATCATGGTAAACTATGGTAAATCATGCTAGAATCAGTAAATCATACTTGAACATGGTAAATCATGGTATACTATAATAAATCATGGTAAACTATGGTAAATCGTGGTAAATCATGCTAAACTATGATAAATCATGCTAGAATCAGTAAATCATACTTGAACATGGTAAATCCTGGTATACTATAGTAAATTATGGTAAACTATGGTAAATCGTGGTAAATCATGGTAAACTATGGTAAATCATGCTTGAATCAGTAAATCATACTTGAACATGGTAAATCATGGCATACTATAGTAAATCATGGTAAACTATAGTAAATCGTGGTAAATCATGGTAAACTATGGTAAACACCTTAGCAACTGCCTAGCAACCACACTGAATACCCTAGCAACCACTTAGCAACGCCCTAGCAACCACCCAGAATACCTTGGAAACCTCCCAGAACACCATAGCAACCACCTACTAAAACCCTAGCAACCGTGCCGAATATTGCCACTGCAAGCACCACTTCACATTTTCTTCAGGAAATGTACATTCTAGTTAGTGGTGCTTTTCAAAGCAACACTATTGTTATTGCTCATACTTATTATTCTTCTTCTTCTTATTATTATTATTCCGCCCAAAGTTTGGCGCGTAACTCGCCCCGCACCGTTTGTCACAGACCCACAAATGAGGCATCAAATCGTGCGGATTATTCGGGAATGGTGTGCTATGACTTTTATAAGCGATCGGGGGTACGGTGTTCGCCCCAGGGGCGAAAAAGCAGCCGAAAAAGTCCCATTGACTTAACATTGTGACGAACTTTGAGCACTCGTAGCTCTGAGTGAGGATTTCGCAGAAACGTGTGATTTGCCACATTTGAAGAGGCTGACAGGCTCTGTAAGAACATACCTCACAATGGGGTAAAAGTTGCACCCCTAGGGGGCAGGAGCGTCCCAAAGTTTCCCCATTGAAATTTTTCTAGTATTACATTCTTACTATTCCGGGAAAATTTTTGGGGCACTCCTCCTCCCGCAGCTTTTGTCACAGACCCATGAATGAGGCGTCAAATCGTGCAGCCTATTGAGGAGAAGTGTCCACTGACTTTTATAAGCGATCGGGGGTACGGTGTTCGCCCCAGGGGCGAACGAAAAGCCAAAAAAGTCCCATTGACTTAACATTGCAACGAACTTTGACCACTCGTAGCTCTGAGCGAGGATTTCGGAGAAACGTGTGATTTGCCACAATTGAAGAGGCTGACAAGCTCTGTAAAAACATACCTCACAATGGGGTAAAAGTTGCACCCCTGGGGGGCAGGAGCTGCCCAAAGTTGCCCCATTGACTTACTATGGGGAAGGAACGTCCCGTGAAACACACTTGCTTTTCCTACTATGGTAAATTGCATAGGGACTTTGTATTGAACGTAGCTCTGGATCACAGTGTCATAGAGACAAGGGGGAGGGCTCATTTTACTCAGACGACCAATCAGTCTCTCAGGATCATTGTGAAGCTATCAAGCCACGCCCTAGCAACCATTTAGAGCCCCTTAGCAACAAGTTCCATAGACTTCCATTGAAAGAGTTCAAAGAGATATCTCCGGACTGAATTGTCATAGAAACATGGGGGTGGTCTCATTTGACTCGGGGCAGCAAACAGCCAATCATGAATCACCTCAACACTTCCAAGCCCCTCCCTAGCAACCATTGTCGAGCACCTTAGCAACCAAAATCCAAAGAGGATTATCTTCCATTCTGAATGTCACAGAGGCATGGGAGTTGGTTTATATCATTCATAGTGACAAGAAGCCTTTGCAGTTTCATCACTGGCAACTGCCAAGCCACTCCATAGCAACCAAACAGAGTACCCTAGCAACCAAAATCCAAAGAGGGATATCTGCCATTCTGAATGTCACAGAGAAATGGGAGTTGGTTTATATCATTCATAGTGACAAGAAGCCTTTGCAGTTTCATCATTGGCAACTGCCAAGCCACTCCCTAGCAACCAAACAGAGTACCCTAGCAACCGTTTAACAAAACGAATATCTCTGTATCAGAACATTGTATAGAGATGGGAGTTGGTTTATATCATTCATACTGACAAGCAGCCTTTGGAGTTTCATGATTGGCAGCTGCCAAGCCACTCCCTACCAACCAACAGAGTACCCTAGCAACCAAATAACAAAGAGGGATATCTTCCATTCTGAATGCCACAGAGGCATGGGAGTTGGTTTATATAATTCATAATGACAAGAAGCCTTTGCAGTTTCATCATTGGCAGCTGCCAAGCCACTCCCTAGCAACCAAACAGAGTACCCTAGCAACCGTTTAGCAAGACCTATATCTCTACATCAGAACATTGTATAGAGATGGGAGTTGGTTTATATTATTCATACTGACAAGCAGCCTTTGGAGTTTCATGATTGGCAGCTGCCAAGCCACTCCCTAGCAACCAACAGAGTACCCTAGCAACCAAATAACAAAGAGGGATATCTTCCATTCTGAATGCCACAGAGGCATGGGAGTTGGTTTATATAATTCATAATGACAAGAAGCCTTTGCAGTTTCATCATTGGCAGCTGCCAAGCCACTCCCTAGCAACCAAACAGAGTACCCTAGCAACCGTTTAGCAAGACCTATATCTCTACATCAGAACATCGTATAGAGATGGGAGTTGGTTTATATCATTCATACTGACAAGAAGCCTTTGCAGTTTCATCATTAGCAGCTACCAAGCAACTTCATAGCAACCAAACAGAGTACCCTAGCAACCAAAATCAAAAGAGGGATATCTTCCATTCTGAATGTCACAGAGGCATGGAAGTTGGTTTATATCATTCATACTGACAAGCAGCCTTTGTAGTTTCATTATTGACAGCTCCCAAGCCACTCCCTAGCAACCAAATAGAGTACCCTAGCAACCAAAATTCAAAGAGGGATATCTTCCATTCTGTATGTCACAGAGGCATGGGAGTTGGATTATATCATTCATACTGACAAGCAGCCTTTGGATATTCATGATTGGCAGCTGCCAAGCCACTCCCTAGCAACCAAATAGAGTACCCTAGCAACCAAAATCCAAAGAGGGATATCTTACATTCTGTATGTCACAGAGGCATGGGAGTTCGTTTATATCATTCATAGTGACAAGAAGCCTTTGGAGTTTCATCATTGGCAGCTGCCTAGCAACTCCATAGCAACCAAATAGTGTACCCTAGCAACCATTTTACAAGACCTACATCTCTGCATCAGAATATTGTATAGAGATGGGGGTTGGCTCATTAGTTTCGGTTGGAAAACAGTCTGTAAATATCACCATGGTAACTGTGTATTCACACCCTAGCAACCGTTTAGAGCCACCTAGCAACCCTATTGCAACATATAGAAGGCATATTTTAGCTCCACAACATCGTACAGATATGGTTGTTGGCTCGTATGCAATCATGTACAACACCCAAGCAACCGAGTGGCGAGTTTTGCCACTGCAAGCACCACTTCACATTTTCTTCAGGAAATGTACATTCTAGTGTTGTGATTACTATTCACCTAGACAAAACTTCGGCACGTTACTCCTCCCGCACCGTTTCTCGTAGACCCATGAATGAGGTGTCAAATCGACTGGTTTATTGAGGAGAGGTGTGCTATGACTTTTATAAGCGATCGGGTGTACGATGTTCGTCTGGCGGGCGAAAAATTTGCCGAAAAATGTCCCATAGACTTAACATAGGCACAAAATTTGCAAAATCATATCTTTGGCTCAGAAGGTCATAGAGCCTTGGGGTTGGGCTCTTTTGTTTCGTCCTATCAAGCAGCCAATAAGTAGTGAAATAACAACTTCATAGCCACGCCCTAGCAACCAGTTACAGGCCCCTAGCAACCACTGAACAACATTTACAAGCCATATCTCAGCAACAAAACATTGTAAAAACACAGAGTTGGGCATTTTTTGACCCAGACTTGCAAATACTCTTTATATATTACCCCATAAACTGTATAAACAAACCTTAGCAACTATTTGGAGTACCCCAGCAACCGTACAAACACATGAATGAGCTATATCTCAGCACCAGAACATCGTATAGACATGGGGGTGTGCTTGTTTGTTTCGGTTGGGAAACCAATCTGAAAATATCATCATGGTAACTGTGTAACCACACCTTAGCAACCGTTTAAAGCTACCTAGCAACCATATTGCAACATATAGAAGCCATATTTCAGCTCCACAACATCGTACAGACATGGTTGTTGGCTCGTATGCAATCATGTACAACACCGTAGCAACCGAGTGGCTAATTTTGCCACTGCAAGCACCACTTCACATTTTCTTCAGGAAATGTACATTCTAGTTAAGTTGGCTTGAGAAAGCCAACATATTGAAATCCTATTTAAACTTATTATTATTATTCTTCTGACCGGAAAAAAAACTATATGTATCTCCTCCTAGAGCTTTAACTCTACATACTCTAAACTCATTTAAACTTATAAACTCTAAACTCAAAAACTCGTACACTTATAAACTCTAAACTCATAAACTCTGAGTGTGTGTGTGTGTCTGAGTGAGTGTGTGAGCGAGGTAGTCTGAGTGTGTGTGTGTGTGTGTGTGTGTATGTGTGTGTGTGTGTGTTTGTGTGTATCTATCTAACTTATTTATATATCTATCATAAACTTCAAACTACTTTAAACTACTTTAAACTTCAAACCACTTTAAACTTCTTTAGTTTAATGCTTCCAGCTCCCAACCAACTCCATAGCAACCGAACTTGAGTACCCTAGCAACCGTTTTGCAAGACCTATATCTCTGTATCAGAACATCGTATAGAGATGAGTTTTGGCTCTTTTGACTCATGCTAGCAAACATCACTTCCAACATGCTACACATGCTAGCAGTGAATAGCTACATGCTAATAGCAATTAGTTAAGTGTTGAATCATGCCAAGATCATGCTAAGAACTCTATAAAAAATCCATAGTAACCATCTGTGACAACTACCAACCACCTAGTAACACCATATCAACCGCCCTGAATACCATAGCAACCACCCAGAACACCCTAGCAACCGCCTAGCAACCACCCAGAACACCCTAGCAACCACCCAAAATACCTTAGAACACCCTAGCAACACCATAGGAACCACTCAGAACACCCTAGCAACCACCCAAAATACCTTAGAACACCCTAGCAACACCATAGCAACCACTCAGAACACCCTAGCAACTGCCTAACAACCACCCAGAACACCCTAGCAACCACCAAAAATACCTTAGAACACCCTAGCAACACCATAGCAAACACCCAGAACAGCCTAGCAACCACCCAAAATACCTTAGAACACCATAGCAACACCATAGCAACCACTCAGAACACCCTAGCAACCACCCAAAATACCTTAGGACACCCTAGCAACACCATAGCAACCACTCAGAACACCCTAGCAACTGCCTAACAACCACCCAGAACACCCTAGCAACCACCCAAAATACCTTAGAACACCCTAGCAACACCATAGCAACCACTCAGAACACCATAGCAACTGCCTAACAACCACCCAGAACACCCTAGCAACCACCCAAAATACCTTAGGACACCCTAGCAACACCCTAGCAACCACTCAGAACACCGTAGCAACTGCCTAACAACCACCCAGAACACTCTAGCAACCACCCAAAATACCCTAGCAACCGCCTAGGAACCACCCAGACCACCCTAGCAACCACCCAGAACACCCTAGCAACCACCCAAAATACCCTAGCAACCGCCTAGCAACCACCCAAAAGACCCTAGCAACCACCCAAAATATCTTAGCAACCACCCAAAACACCCTAGCAACCACCCATAACACCCTAGCAACTGCCTAGCAACCACCCAGAACACCCTAGTAACCACCCAAAATACCCTAGCAACCGCCTAGCAACCACCCAAAAGACCCTAGCAACCACCCAAAACACCCTAGCAACCGCCTAGCAACCACCCAAAAGACCCTAGCAACCGCCTAGCAACCACCATAAAGACCCTAGCAACCACCAAAAATATCCTAGCAACCACCCAGAACACCCTAGCAACCACCCAGAACACCCTAGCAACCACCTAGCAACCGCCTAGCAACCACACAAAAGACCCTAGCAACCACCCAAAACACCCTAGCAACCGCCTAGCAACCACCCAGAATACCCTAGCAACCGCCTAGCAACCACCCAGAATACCTTAGCAACCACCTAGCAACACCATAGCGACCACCCATAACACCCTAGCAACCACCTAGCAACCGCCCAGAATACCTTAGCAACCACCTAGCAACACCATAGCGACCACCCATAACACCCTAGCAACCACCTAGCAACCGCCTAGCAACCACACAAAAGACCCTAGCAACCGCCTAGCAACCACCCAAAACACCCTAGCAACCGCCTAGCAACCACCCAGAATACCTTAGCAACCACCTAGCAACACCATAGCGACCACCCATAACATCCTAACAACCGCCTAGCAAAAAACTTTCCGGTCCAAACTTTCTCAAGCCAACTTAAAGTTTGTCTCGACGAACTTTCGCATCTAGTTAAGTTGGCTTGAGAGAGCCAACATATTGAAATCCTATTTAAACTTATTATTATTATTATTCCGAGACTAAAATTTCTATATGAAACTCGTCCTAGAGCTTTAACTCTACATACTCCAAACTCGGCTCAGACACTCAAACTGATCTGGCCAGGTGTGCTATATCTTTTCAGACTGATCGGACTTACGGTTTTCCTACAAATGACGATCAAAACTCGGAAAAACTCCCATTGACTTAACATTGGGCATTCTAAAAAAATTCAAACTCACCAACCGACAAAAATTTAAATCTAAATCCCTTGAAAACTAATTCAAACTGCCATTCTATATATATTAGCCAATGAAACTCATTTAAACTAATAAACTCTAATCTCATACACTTATAAACTAATTAACTTAAATTTAATAACTAATTAACTAATAAACTCATGAATTCATAGACTTATGAACTCTTAAACTCATAAATTAATAAATTCTGAACTCTAAACTCATTTAAACTTATAAACTCTAAACTCAAAAACTTGTACACTTATAAACTCTAAACTCATAAATTCTGAGTGTGTGTGTGTGTGTGTCTGAGTGAGTGTGTGAGCGAGGTTGTGTGTGTGTGTGTGTGTGTGTGTGTGTGTGTGTTTGTTTGTATCTATCTAACTTATTTATATATCTATCATAAACTTCAAACTACTTTAAACTACTTTAAACTTCAAACCAATTTAAACTTCTTAAGTTTAAAGCTTCCAGCTCCCAAGCAACTCCATAGCAACCAAACTTGAGTACCCTAGCAACCGTTTTGCAAGACCTATATCTCTGTATCAGAACATCGTATAGAGATGAGGTTTGGCTCTTTTGACTCATGCTAGCAAACAGCACTTCCAACATGCTACACATGCTAGCAGTGAATAGCTACATGCTAATAGCGATTAGTTAAGTGCTATATCATGCCAAGATCATGCTAAGAACTCTATAAAGACTCCATAGTAACCATCTGTGACAACTACCAACCACCTAGTAACACAATAGCAACCACCCAGAACACCCTAGCAACCACCTAGCAACCACCCAGAATACCCTAGCAACACCATAGCAACCACCAAAACACCCTAGCAACCACCTAGCAACATCATAGCAACCACCCAGAACACCCTAGCAACCGCCTAGCAACACCATAGCGACCACCAAAACACCCTAGCAACCGCCTAGCAACAGCATAGCAACCACCCAGAACAACCTAGTAACTGCCTAGCAACATCCTAGCAACCACCAAAACACCCTAGCAACATCCTAGCAACCACCCAGAATACCCTAGCAACCGCCTAGCAACACCATAGCAACCACCAAAACACCCTAGCAACCGCCTAGCAACATCATAGCAACCACCCAGAACACCCTAGCAACCGCCTAGCAACCATCCAGAATACCCTAGCAACCGCCTAGCAACCACCCAGAATACCCTAGCAACCACCTAGCAACAGCATAGCAACCACCCAGAACACCCTAGCAACCGCCTAGCAACCACCCAGAATACCCTAGCAACCGCCTAGTAACACCATAGCAACCACCCAGAACACCCTAGCAACCGCCTAGCAACCACCCAGAATACCCTAGCAACCACCTAGCAACACCATAGCAACCACCCAGAACACCCTAGCAACCGCCTAGCAACACCATAGCAACCACCCAGAACACCCTAGCAACCGCCTAGCAACCACCCAGAATACCCTAGCAACCGCCTAGCAACACCATAGCAACCACCCAGAACACCCTAGCAACCCACTAGAAAACCCCCAACAACTTTTTAACTGTAAACTACTTTATACTTTAAACTACTTTAAACTTCAAACTGATTTAAACTTTAAACTAATTTAAACTTTAAACTAATTTAAACTTTAGACTAATTTAAACTTTAAACTACTTTAAAATTTAAACTAATTTAAACTTTAGACTAATTTAAACTTTAAACTAATTTAAACTTCAAACTAAATTAAACGTTAAACTAAATTAAACTTCAAACTACTTTAATCTTCAAACTACTTTAAATTTTAAACTTTCCAGTCCAAACTTTCTCAAGCCAACTTAAAGTTTGTCTCGACGAACTTTTTAATCTAGTTAAGTTGGCTTGAGAAAGCCAACATATTGAAATCCTATTTAAACTTATTATTATTATTCTTCTTACCAAAAAATTACACTCAATCTCCTCCTAGAGCTTTAACTCTACATACTCCAAACTCGGCTCAGACCTTCAAACTGTTCTGACTCGAGTTGCTTTATCTTTTCAGACTGATCGGACTTACGGTTTTCCTACAAATGACGATCAAAACTCGGAAAAACTCCCATTGACTTACATTGGGGAGTTCTAAAAAATTCAAATCCAGATTCAAACTCACCAACCGACAAAAATTCTAATCTAAACACCTTGAAGACTAAACCAAACTGCCGTTCTATATATATTAGCCAATGAAACTCATTTAAACTAATAAACTCTAATCTCATACATTTATAAACTAATTAACTTAAATTTAATAACTAATTAACTAATAAACTCATGAATTCATAGACTTATGAACTCTTAAACTCATAAATTAATAAACTCTGAACTCTAAACTCATTTAAACTTATAAACTCTAAACTCAAAAACTCATACACATATAAACTCTAAACTCATAAACTCTGAGTGTGTGTGTGTGTGTGTGTCTGAGTGAGTGTGTGAGCGAGGTAGTCTGAGTGAGTGTGTGTGTGTGTGTGTGTGTGTGTGTGTGTGTTTGTGTGTATCTATCTAACTTATTTATATATCTATCATAAACTTCAAACTACTTTAAACTACTTTAAACTTCAAACCACTTTAAACTTCTTAAGTTTAATGCTTCCAGCTCCCAAGCAACTCCATAGCAACCAAACTTGAGTACCCTAGCAACCGTTTTGCAAGACCTATATCTCTGTATCAGAACATCGTATAGAGATGAGGTTTGGCTCTTTTGACTCATGCTTGCAAACAGCACTTCCAACATGCTACACATGCTAGCAGTGAATAGCTACATGCTAATAGCAATTAGTTAAGTGTTAAATCATGCCAAGATCATGCTAAGAACTCTATAAAAACTCCATAGTAACCATCTGTGACAACTACCAACCACCTAGTAACACCATATCAACCGCCCTGATTACCATAGCAACCACCCAGAACACCCTAGCAACCACCCAAAATACCCTAGCAACCGCCTAGCAACCACCCAAAACACCCTAACAACCGCCTAGCAACCACCCAAAAGACCTTAGCAACCACCCAAAATATCCCAGCAACCGCCTAGCAACCACCCAAAAGACCTTAGCAACCACCCAAAATATCCCAGCAACCGCCTAGCAACCACCCAGAATACCCTAGCAACCACCCAGAAACCCTAGCAACCGCCTAGCAACCACCCAAAAGACCCTAGCAACCGCCTAGCAACCACCCAGAACACCCTAGCAACCACCCAAAATACCCTAGCAACCACCCAGAAACCCTAGCAACCGCCTAGCAACCACCCAAAAGACCCTAGCAACCACCTAGCAACCACCCAAAAGACCCTAGAAACCACCCAAAATATCCTAGCAACCGCCTAGCAACCACCCAGAATATCCTAGCAACCACCCAAAACAGCCTAGCAACCACCCAGAACACCCTAGCAACCGCCTAGCAACCACCCAAAAGACCCTAGCAACCACCCAAAAGACCCTAGCAACCACCCAAAAGACCCTAGCAACCGCCTAGCAACCACCCAGAATATCCTAGCAACCACCCAAAACAGCCTAGCAACCACCTAGCAACCACCCAAAAGACCCTAGCAACCACCCAGAATACCCTAGCAACCACCCAAAACAGCCTAGCAACCACCCAGAACACCCTAGCAACCACCCAGAATACCTTAGCAACGCCTAGCAACACCATAGCAACCACCCATAACACCCTAGCAACTGCCTAGCAAACACACAGAACACCCTAGCAACCACCCAAAATACCTTAGCAACCGCCTAGCAACACCATAGCAACCACCCATAACACCCTAGCAACTGCCTAGCAACCACCCAGAACACCCTAGCAACCACCCAAAATACCCTAGCAACCGCCTAGCAACCACCCAAAAGACCCTAGCAACCACCCAAAATATCCTAGCAACCACCCAAAATACCCTAGCAACCGCCTAGCAACCACCCAAAACACCCTAGCAACCACCAAAAATATCCTAGCAACCGCCTAGCAACCACCCAAAACACCCTAGCAACCGCCTAGCAACCACCCAAAACACCCTAGCAACCACCCAAAATACCCTAGCAACCGCCTAGCAACCACCCAAAAGACCCTAGCAACCACCCAAAATATCCTAGCAACCACCCAAAATACCCTAGCAACCGCCTAGCAACCACCCAAAAGACCCTAGCAACCACCAAAAATATCCTAGCAACCGCCTAGCAACCACCCAAAACACCCTAGCAACCGCCTAGCAACCACCCAAAACACCCTAGCAACCACCCAAAATACCCTAGCAACCGCCTAGCAACCACCCAAAAGACCCTAGCAACCACCAAAAATATCCTAGCAACCGCCTAGCAACCACCCAAAACACCCTAGCAACCGCCTAGCAACCACCCAAAACACCCTAGCAACCCCCCAGAAACCCTAGCAACCGCCTAGCAACCACCCAAAACACCCTAGCAACCACCCAAAACACCCTAGCAACCGCCTAGCAACCACCCAAAAGACCCTAGCAACCACCCAAAACACCCTAGCAACCGCCTAGCAACCACCCAAAAGACCCTAGCAACCACCCAAAATATCCTAGCAACTGCCTAGCAACCACCCAAAAGACCCTAGCAACCACCAGAAATATCCTAGCAACCGCCTAGCAACCACCCAGAATATCCTAGCAATCACCCAAAACAGCCTAGCAACCACCCAGAACACCCTAGCAACCGCCTAGCAACCACCCAAAAGACCCTAGCAACCACCCAAAATATCCTAGCAACTGCCTAGCAACCACCCAAAAGA